>CM019756.1:23631169-23891388 GCA_009761765.1 Phenacoccus solenopsis
GCATAATACATACGAATGTATTAGAATCTTTAAAAATTTAGTAAGTGAATGTTCGCTGCGTTGACTATGTCAATTAAACTCAAATCAGTGATCTATTTAAATAAAATTTGTGTTGTGTGTGTTCAACTCAACTCAAATCAAATGTACTCTATACAAATGAAATTTATATTCAGTTGACCACCTTCAACACCGCGCGTTGATCATATCAACTTAACTTGAATCAAATTTGATCTGCATAAATGAGACTTGTGTTGAGTTGACTACCTTCAACACAGTGTGTTGATCATGTCAACTTAAATCAAATGTAATCCATTTAAATGAGATTTGTGTTGTGTGTCGTCAGTCCAACTCGAATCAAATGTGATCAATCCAAATGATATTTGTAATGAGTTGACCACTTTCAACACGGTGCGTTGACCATATCAACTCAACAGAAATCAAATGTGATTTATACTAAGGTGATTTGTGTTGAGTTGATCACCTTCAACACAGTGTGTTGACCATGTCAACTAAACTCAAATTAAATGTGCTCTATTCAAATAAAATTTGTGTTTTGTGTGGTGAACTCAATTCAAATTGAATGTGATGCATACAAATTCGATTTGTGTTGAGTTGACATACTTCAACACACAGTGTTGACCATGTCAGCTCAACTCAAATGTGAACCATTCGAATGAGATTTGTGTTGTGTGTGGTCAGCCCAATTCAAATCAAATGTGATCAATTCAAATGAGATTTGTATTCAATTGACCACATTCAACACGGTGCATTGACCATGTCAACTCAACTGAAATTAAATATGCTGATTTATACAAATGAAATTTACGTTGAATTGATCAGGTTCAACACAATGTGTTGATCACGTCAACTAAACTAAATTCAGTGCGCTCTATTCAAATAAAATTTGTGTTTTGTGTGGAGAACTCGACTCAAATTGAATGTGATGCATACAAATGCGATTTGTGTTGTGTGTGGTCAGCCCAATGCAAATCAAATGTGATCTATTCAAATGAGGTTTGTATTCAATTGACCACTTTCAACACGGTGCATTGACCATATCAACTTAAGAGAAATCAAATATGATTTATACAAATGTGATTTGTGTTGAGTTGATCACTTTCAACACAGTGTGTTGACATTGTCAACTAAACTCAAATTAAATGTGCTCTGTTCAGATAAAATTTGTGTTGTGTGTGGTCAACTCAAATCAAATATGATACATTCAAATGAGATTTGTATTGAGGTGATCACCTTCAACACAGTGTGTTGACCATGTCAATTCAACTCAAATCGAATGTGATGCATACAAATGCGATTTGTGTTGAGTTGACCAACTTGAACACACTGTGTTGACTATGTCAACTCAAATCAAATATGATACATTCAAATGAGCTTTGTGTTGCGTGTGGTCAGCCCAATTCAAATCAAATGTGATCTATTCAAATGAGGTTTGTATTCGATTGACCACTTTCACAGTGCATTGATCATGTCAACTCAACTGAAATTAAATGTGCTGATCTATACAAATGAAATTTGCGTTGAATTGATCACCTTCAGCATGGTGCGTTAACCATGTCAACTAGAGTGGTACCTCGCCTATGTACAATGGCATATCTTTGTATTTCCTTGCTAAATTACAATTTCTTGAGAAACAAACAATTTATAAGATTATTTTGGATATATTAATAATTTTATTTATTTTCTGTTCTGCGGCCATAACAAGTAAAAATTGACGGATCGACCATGAATTTGAAATACAGGTAGAAGTAAAGCTTTAGAGCCTTTTTGCTTTTGAAGTCAATCCGTCTGATAAGAGTCGAGTTTTCACGCTGTGATGCTCTTTCAGTTTTTTTCAAATATGTCGAGAATGAAAGGTTATGGAGAAAAAATATATAGAAACAAAATTTTAGGAAATTTTATTCTCTGCAACTTTTGTTCTAAAATATTTTCCATTAAAGCTTATAGGAAGTCAAGTTTTTGAACTTAATTTACGTTGTCCGATGATGACTCGAGTAAAAATTGACGAATTGACTCTAAATTTGGATGATAGATGAAATGGCGCCTTTGAAATCGACCCATCTGCTAACAGTGAAGCATTTCAAACTTTGAAGGTTTTTCAATTTTTTGCAAATATCTCGGCAATGAAGGGTTGTGAAGAAAAAATATATGGTAACAAAATTGTAGGAAATTTTATTCTGTAAAACTTTAGTTCTTACACATTTTCTTTAAAATCTCATACAAATTTGAACTTTTGAACTTTGAATTTACTTCTACAAATACATAACAGTTGTTGTTCAATATTGTCGTGAAGTTCAATATTTCCGTACCAATAGCCGTCCCTATTTTTTGTTTTAATTTTTCTTTTATAAAAAAAATTACTAATATACGAGCAAGAGACTCGTAACTTTTTAATTGAGTTTTTTGTTTAAAAGGTTAGCTATTATCCTGCCTGAATTAGAAAGGGTCTGGGTATGGAGGAATTTCGAGAAATTTCTTATATTTCGGTTTCAGAACATTTCTAAAAAACGGTTTTATTTTTATTCGAATGCAGTTTTACTGCGTGTATGGTTCGAGTGGTTTTTGATTCTCCAAATACCTTCATTTCTATATGGCAAATTTTCAATGTGGCTAGTTTTGTCACTGTTGAAAATTTCTTTCTAAGCAGTAGGTCCCTGCTTTGATATTTTCAAATACCAAATTAGAGTGCCTAAATTTTAAAGTCATGTTTATGAAAGGCTTTCTAAGCATTCTACTTGTTCCTTTTATTGCAAAAAGTATCTTAATATTTCAATAGCTTGGAAAAGTGAATTAAACATTTCACGTACGTATATTCCGAATGATACACATCGCGCTAGTACAAATTTGCGCAAAAAGATGCTCATTTCGCTGTTGAACTTTTTCGCTATATATATGTAGACAAGGAAGAGTGTGTCGGATATTTGTTAGCCTAGAGATTAGCAGGGTATTTTCAAAGAAATAGAGAGCATTTGTCGGTCCACAAATATATGTGCCTAGATAAAGATATGCTGGCCCGAGGTACCGTAAACTACGCGTTATTTCACGGGTCACCGACTATCATAGAAGCATGGGCACGGGTCGTTCTCGTTTGACATTCGTGAGTCAGATTTAATGCGACAGATTATATACGAAGCTGGCCTTAGGATAAATTGTAGTACAAACCAGAGTTGCATCTTTGCGCACACTTACCGTTTACCTGTGTTTGGAGCAAATCTACTCATTAGTAGGATGTGTAGCGGTGGATGTTCTTTTATTATTATTTTTAATGAAAAATAAACTCTTACGATAAATATTTAAATGAGCTAGTTTTACTCACAATGTAATTTTTCATCTAAATTTCCTCTAGACGTGATGGATAAAGCTCGAATAAATTCTTCGAATTCTATTGAGCCGTCCTGCAACAAACGTTCATTAATTAACAATATTACTGAAACAAATTTAATTGGTTATATGAATTCAATGGTGAATATCTGTAAACAAAAGGGGTGTTATAGTTATACGCGTTTCAGATAAATGTCTATATTTGCATTATGATGGTATTGTAATGCGGTTTTAATTAGGTAACGATGCTCCAGCTATGCATATATTTGAAGTCCTTAAGCTATAGAATTATTTCACTATTTCGATAAAGAGTGAATACTCGATCGCGAAGCAGATACAGGAAAGGTATGTTGAAAAGGGCATCCTTAAAATAACACCGGTAGCCCCTTCATCTAGAAACTTAAGTTAGTTAAATTTACGTTAGTTAATGAGAAAACTTTGTCCATTTTCAAGGTAAATGTAATCAACACTCCATTCATTCTTACCGTATCGTAATTTCACTAAATATTCCATATTTGATTGGAAAATTTGCCACTCTATTGGGAAATCTCAAAAGTTGACTTTTTGTTGAATAAAAACCGATATAACAGTAGTATGTACCTATTAACATTATGAATAAATTTATTGTGAAAATTCTACGCCTTGTTCATCGGTAACAAAAACTATATATAGAAGAGAACCCTTCGATATTATCTCAGCCATAAAATTTTCTCTACCGAATGAAGCACCGTATGCTATCTATATGCTCGATATAATGGAAATTCACCCTAGAACTTCAGCACGGGTATCCATTTACAAGCAATAATTGCCAATACGTGCGAGCTCACATCGATATTGCGATAATTTTCGCTTTCGATACGATATTTTCGTAAGTACATCGCGTATAAAAGTTATGACAACAAAATGTAATTTGGCATCGTCGAATGATAAACCATAAGTGTAGGAATAGTTGATTGAAACCGTTCAACGTTTAATATGTACCTGATGCGCTATTCGACCCGTAAACCTTAACGATACCCAGTATTTCGTCGAATAGGACAGAGTAATACGTGCGCATCAAAGAAACTTTCCGCCACAGGTTAATCGGCGAGAAAAGAAAATGTGTGCGAGTGGCAGTAAAAGTTTTTCTTTCAAACAAGTACACCTTTGGGTGTGCCTATTTTGTTGCAGGAAGCTGAAAATATACAGAGAATGGAGAAATGAAAAGCACCGAAGAATGGTGCTGCAGAGTGGCTGAATAAAATTTCCAAAAAATTAAGGGCAGGACGAATAAAAATGTTTTCATCCAAACATTATTGCGGGTGATGTTGAAATATCTAATTTTCGTTTATTTTAGTTCAGCAAATGTGCATCATATAAGGATTATTTGTAGGAAAAAATTATAACATAGATTTTTAGTTGAGTTTTAAACTTGAAAACGACTGCTATTATAGCCCACCTGATTTGGAAAGGTGGATTGAGAGAGGGTATCTTTGTGTTTTAGAGCATTGTAAACATCTGGCAAATGTCCAACATTATTTTTTGCCCGACGTGTAGCGTCAGCATATATTCATGAAATTTGCTCAAAATTTGTTGAGAGATTTTCCTTAAAAATTTTTAATTAGCTGAGTTTTCAACTAAAAAACCACAGCTATTACGAACTACCTGATTTGGGAAGGGAGGGTCAGGGGAGAGTGTGGTTTTCAAATCTTTGCGTTTCAGACCATTTGTAATCATCTGTCAAATGTCCAACTTTTCGGCATACCTATATATATATATATATATATATATTTTCCCCGACACGTAGCGCGGGCGGTAATTTATGAAATTTGCTCAAAACATGGTAAAGGACTCTACTTAGAAATCTAACAAAGCTATATTTTTTATTTTTTCGAAAAAATTCAAAATGGCGGATCACTCAAATTTTGAGGGGAGCTGGAGAAGGGGCAAATACCTCAATTTTTTCGTTTCTGATCACATATGAAAAAGTAAGTTACAGACACCAACATATTTGAATTACAGCTTTCTAAGTGCATTTTGAGGAAAGTTAGAGCAAAAACCAGTTTTTTGAGGAAATTTCGTTTATTGTGCCCGCGCGTAGCGCCGACGGGTATTAATGAAATTTGCTCAAATTTTAGTAAGAGACTCTTCTTAGGAATGCAAAAATATACTTTTTTTTTGAAAAAATTCAAAATGGCGGATCACTCAAATTTTGAGGGGTGCTGGAGAAGGGGTAAGGAGCTCAAATTTGTTGTTTTTGATCTCACATGAAAGAATGAGTCTCGAATACTAATATACCAAAATTTCAGTTTATTAAGTGCATATTGAGAGGAGTTGGAGCAAAAAACGGCTTTTTGAGGAAGTTTTGAGTCATGAAATTTCTTGAATCTTCCATATCTTTCCACCAAATCAAGTGAAAGAATTCAAACTTTGTGTGTGGGGTTAGTTGGTGACCAAAATATGACCTCTTGAATTTGGATTAAAATAGATTCAAAATGGCGGATTATCAAAATTTGAGTAGAGCTTGAGGAACCTTAAGTTGGTAAAAATGTAATTAATATGAACTCATATGAATATTGGCGATAAGAAAAATACTATATCTCCAATTTACCTCCATACATAATGTTAGGAGGGGAGAGGGATATCGAACATAAAATGTGGTGGAGGTACACGAGATGTCAAAATTTTTTATTACGGTGTCTTATGATAAAATCAGCCTAAGTGACTCATCAGTTTTAATTTTAGCTTTCCAAGTGAATTTGGAGGGGAGTTAGAGCAAAAAACAACTTTTGGATGGGGTAATTACTGCAGAAAATTTCATTAATGTTCCATGTTTCATCACCAAAGCGACCTAGAAAGGTCAAACTTCGTGTCTAGAGTTGGTTGATGTTAAGTATATGACCACTTCAATTTGGATCAAAATCGATACAAAATGGCGATTTATCAAAATTTGAGGTGAGCTTGAGGAGCCATTAAATTGCTAAAATTGGAAAAATGCGGACTCACGTTGTTATTGCAGCCAAGAAATACTACATATTCTAAATTTAACTTCTTAAATGGTTTTGGAAAGGATAGGGTAAGGGTTTTCAGACTTGATAAAGAAATGTGGCTGGTATAATGAAGTACATAGCAACGTTATCTTGCAAACCTGAACAAGCCCAAATTAAAAACTCAGCTCCAGTAATTTGGCACGGCTGCTTGCCTTTTTTCCCCTTCAATTTGGTAACCATTTCATTAATAAGATGCTTTATTTAAAGTTTAATAGGTAATAAATATGGATCATTTTTTTTATGCAACAACATTTTTTTTATGTAACAAAATATTTTCATCAAGTATATCTGAATTGAAAATATAACGATTGAAATTTTCAAAACATATTAGAGATAGGGAAAGAAGCATTTTATTGGATGGAAACAAAAAAAAAAAATTGGAATAGCTAATTCAGCATTTGAGAGCTCAAGACACCTGCTACACTTACTTCTTCAACACTGCTTACAACCATTTAACTCAAATTTTGAGGTAAGCCTATCCAAAAGCATAATAGAGTAAATAAACGATACCAACATATTTAATTTCTTTTTGATAAAGATGAAGGTAAGTTGAAGTCGTTTTTGAGAATGTACTGATCAATGGAAACATTATAGATTTATTCATACCTTTTCATAACTGTACAACGGAAGTTTAAACTCTATGCATAAAGAAAGTTCCTGCAACGCTGCGAGAATAAAAATTTAAGGAAAACCTGAGGATACTCAAATGGTAGAAATGTGATTAAAGTTATGCTAAATGAATAAATAAAACTGAATTGAAAATTGAATTGAAATATGACACGTATCAATACAGAGTTCTGATTTCTTCAGTAATTTTGAAGAGGGTGTTTGAATATAGATGCATTATCCAAGAGTGAGATATATGAAATCATATGAGAAGAAATAGGAATAAAAATTACATTTCTATCACCTCGAGTCGAAAGAAATGCGCAGTTCATGATTTTTCAAATTCTGAATTCATATAACTGGATACATATTGAGAAAACTTGCCTCCAATTAGCGTAGCTTCGCTACTTACTTTTTTTTATAAATTTATTTTCTTCGCGTTGAAAATCGTATACCAAATACCGAAGATTGGCGAGGATTTAAAAAGGCTCATCAAGATAGAAAGAAATCCAATGGAACATCAAGTTGCTCACAGGGAATCCTGCACATCTCGATAGAAGAAAGTATCGCCCATTGGTCAAAGTCAGAACCTATGTCAATTCCAGTCATTAAATACGCCAAAATTATAGATACCCTTTAAAGCCTCAACTTTATTGTTTTGCTATTGTTGTCGTTGTTTTCGCAAGCAAAGTGTTTCGATTTTTGAGCACACCCGCATTTTTATTCGTTGCTAAAAATAAGCCTGCTGCTATTAGCTGGTTTTAGATTAAACCCTACAATCGCCGATTACGAACGCTATCAGGCAGCAGCGACGGCTAATGGATCGTAATTGAAAAAACAAAGCGTTTCAGAAGCGTCGCTTTTCTTATTAAACGCTTAGCGAAATTCAACGCGCTACGAAGAAGCCGCGACAAAGCGAATGTGGCTTTATAAAAATTTCACATCGTTTAAAACTTGTCCTCGGTCTTAATTTCATCGCTACCAAACTTAATAACCGTTCTGCGTTTGTTATGTTGAAGTTCGAGAAAAAAACATCAACATAAAACAACGATTAACCCTTTGAATAATGTAAAGCTTTCTCTCCGAAAACTGTAACTTTTTTCCAAAACGTAATTACCCGCGAAATAATAAATTTCATCGGATGTAAAAATCTCCTTTTTTCGTTCGTTTTCTTCACGATGCGGCGTGTAAAGAAA
Organism: Phenacoccus solenopsis; assembly: GCA_009761765.1. Taxonomy (NCBI): domain Eukaryota; kingdom Metazoa; phylum Arthropoda; class Insecta; order Hemiptera; family Pseudococcidae; genus Phenacoccus; species Phenacoccus solenopsis. Next base: position 23,639,340 of record CM019756.1, read on the forward strand.
GCAAGAGGAGAGGTGAATTCGATGAAATTAATATTTCATTTCCCTGCATAAGCTAAATCGTGAGAAAAGCTGAGCAAGAAAAGAAATTCGATTTAACTTATTCCTTTTTTCAAATTTAGCCGGATTATTTCGCCGCTGAACGAAGATTTGAATGTTTTAAAGCGAGATACTACAAGTGAATTGATAATTTTCAGTTTTTTCCCCCTTTTTTTGATAGCAAGCTATTTCAATTTTGTTCAACTTGAAAGAATTCCTTTAGCTACAAATGATGTAGGTACAGAAATCAGGGCAGCAAAACCAATTAGAACCGGAACCGAACTGGAACCAAAAACCGATATAATTTTGGTACTAGAACCAGAACCGGAACCAATATCTTAAACTTGGTACTAAAGCCAGAACCGAAACCAGAACCAAATTTTTTCACAGCAGAACCAGAACCAAACCGGAACCATTATGAAAATGAAGTGGTTTTGGTTTGGTTCTAGAAGAGTTTAACAATATTTATTACAACAAGCCAGCGATCTAATTTCATTGGACTTTCTGTTAAAATAAATGATACATGAAACAAATGTCAAAATCTGTGTGTTAACTCATTCATTACTTCATTAGTAGGAAACATATAAAACATTTTTGTCATTTTCAAATTTCCTTCTCCTGAGATTTACTGTTTAATAATTTCTTAGAATGCAGTATTTTTATCTAAGTAATATGAAATATCAAACATTGAAGAATTTACTTAGAAATTCAATACTAACAGTACAGTTGTTTACAGCAGTATTAATTTTAACTATAATTTAGGAATTTACACTTAGTCATTATCACATTTCATGACCGTTTTTCAAATTTTAGTTTTGATACTTCGCCATGAATACGTTTGGTAAACCGAGTATTTTGATAAGTCACATATGCTTTTTTTTTTGGAACCAGTAAGAACCGGAACCCGAACCGATATCGTCGAACCGGAACCAGAACCAGAATCAGGCATGAAGTCGTAGAACCGGAACCAAAACAGAAACTGGAACCAATATTTGGGAACCGGAATCGGAACCAGAACCAATATTTTTCCGGTTTTGCAGCACTGTACAGAATCGACGAAGGAAATGTAAGGGAACAGCGGAAAAATCATAAGAAAGAGAACGAAAACGACCAAAAATTTCGTTCTCGTTCTTCGTTCCTTTAGATTCTGTTATCAATCGTTTTTCAGTCCTTCTTTTTTCTTCTTTCAAAATTGTGTCATTTTTGCTTCGGTTCCTTCAAATGTTCTCGAAAGTTCAGTGTTACGGTTTCTATTTTCAAAATCGTTCAAACATAAATTACCGTATTTCATTCATTAATTTATTCATTAACCTATTAATATCCAAGTTCTTGGAATAAAAAGTAGAAAAAGAGAGAGAGTAAAAGATAAAATTAGAGAAAAAAATTTGATACATTAATCTACTAGCTTCTTCGGCAAACCAACATAATACATTTCGATACAAATTGAAAATGCTTGCCACACGTTATGCAACATCCACAACACGTACGCTTCGCTCAACGCCCATACGACTCCCGCAGCGATCTACCAATACCTCGTACACGCTGTATTAATATAAACTCGTAAAAAACTCTCGCTACCAGGGCATCAGCATTCATCCGCATTCAAGGGATCCTCAATCCTCGCATTATGCGCGTATTAAGTACGCTCGTTTACAGATACTAAAACTTTTATAGGTTTCGGGTTTTCTGAAAGTTTTCCAAGTTGTCGCATTATCTCATAAAGCGTATAAATTTTAACGCGAGTCGTTATTATTTATTTACCGACGACGAAATCGTCGCCGCGTCGCTTCTTAACGCTACGCCGCATCGTCGATACGACGATTCCTAATTTCACGCATTCATAAAGCGACAAGTTAAGACGATGTAATTTTTTCTACACTTTTCACGCCTGCTCCGGTCGACTTACGGAGGCGCATTCCTTTTTTAATCGCCTAATGGAAGCTTTCGCTCGGCAGGGTAATTTCGCGTCAAAAATCTCGGCTGCGATGGAGCAATGATCGAAATGGGCGATTTTGAAATTGCTTCACGTTGCCGAATAAAAACTACACGATGGTGGTGGAAAATAGTTAACTATGGTACTCACGTTATTTTCGTCGAATACACGAAAGACTAGTGAGGCGAATTTTGTGGGATCTCCTTGCGGAAAAAATTGTCTATATATTTTGATGAAACCCTGTAACAAAAGAGTAAAAAAAAATGAACTTTTCGCTTACCGCAAAAAAGAATGTTTTTGTAAAAAACGCCGGAATTTACCGTCGTATATTTGAAACATAAAAATACTCACTTCTTCTGTTAATAAACCATTTGGACAGTCTTTTAGGAAGCCTTTGTGCCTGAAAGATAAAACATCTCTCTATTAATCCCGAAACAAGTACGAGTTTGCGGCTAGCAAACGAATTAAGCTTAGAATGCGCGTAGAGAGCTTCACATAAACGTTTCTCGGTAACCGTACGTAACACCGCAAGCCAATGGAAATACGTACACAAAACACGCGTACGTATTCAAACAGAACGAGTTGACAAAAAACAAACAAAAAGTAAACAAAAATTCATCTCGGTTGAATTACACCAAAGGCAAAGGTGGAACTCGCAAAATTCGTTGTTTAGGTAGATAGGTACCTTCTGACTCGTATCTTTTTAACATTTCACAGCGCGACGAAATAATATTAATATTCGTAATGCACAAAAGCTACGCTTTACTGAAAAGTTAAGTCGCTTAATTACAACTCGACGAAAACTTCATCCCTCCTTATTATTTCGAACGTGCCCTACTGCGGAAAAACTAAAACCAAGATACACCAATATACCATATCACAAAGATGTATAAAGCATCCTATTTCGAAATTTTTGTAAAATTTTTAAGCCTCTTCGCATTATACATAAAAAAGCTTTTAATTTCACCAGATTTTCATTGCTCTTCCATACCTCCGAATGGCCAGCGCCTAATGTCTTCTGGTTACTGCGGGGATTTCCCATTCCCGTTTAAATGCCAGTTTAAGGGTGTAATTATTCTTTATCAGTTTGAACAGACGGTTATTTTCCTTTTAATAACATCCAGGATCACGTCGTAAATTAGGAATTTTCCTCGACTATGGTTTTTTATGCTCTCGAAAAAACAGCGAGTTGGAAATCTCGTTTTCTGGTATTCTAATCTAGAGTAAATATTTGGTCATTTATGGATGTCCTAGTACCAGACTTTCAGAAAATAACCTAACAGATTCACCCCTCGTTAACTATATACAACTAAACTTCTTTTTTAGCAAACATGCTACATAACTGGAGCTGAGTTTTTAATCGGAACTAGTTCAGACTTGCAAATATCGGAGCAAGAATTTCCAATTTTTTTTCCAAAAGCATCTGAATAGTTAAATTAAAAATAAACAGTATTTCTTGCCAACAGAAAATCATATTGAAATCTTTCAGCGAACCTGGTGGTGAAACAATGAACTATTCTAGACGGTATCAGTTATCAGTTTTATCAAACAGTGATGAGAGTAAATTAATCAGTAAACTAAATACAATGTTTTGAAATTAAACCAAGTTTTTGCGTGGCATTGAATTTATACGATACGGAGTTTTAGTTTAGTATTAATAACAATTTCATTTTATACCAAACAACAACTTCGAATTTAACACTAATTCAGCACACAACAACGGTTTCAAATGGTTAATAGATTGATATATAGATAGGTTTCAACATTTTATTTTAAATTAAAAAATTAAAATATAAAGTCAAACTGAAATATAAAATCAATAAAATATCAAATTGTTTCACAAGTCACTTAGTTACTCATCAAGTTTAGCGCGAAGAAAGAACCGTTTAAAGAAATGATAAGAGTAGCTAAAATGTAAACACAGCACTACCACGCCACTGCCCTAAAGAGTCTAAATTAGTACATATTTATAAAGTTTGAGGCTGATAACTTGAGGTGGTTCTGATATAAGAGACCATAATCGAAAATTTTCAATTTTTCGATTCAGTGGCGTAGCGTAGGGGCGTACGACAGCTATTACAGCCTACCTGTTTGGGAACGGAAGGGAGGGGTTTCAAATTTTTGCGTTTCAGACCATTTGTAATCCTCTGGCAAATGTCCAACTTTTTAGTATATATATATACATATATATATTTTTCCCCCACGCGTAGCGCCGGCGAGTATTCATAAAATTCGCTCAAAATTTGGTGAGGAACTCTTCTTGAAAATGCGCAGAAGTACTTTTTTGGTTTTTTCGAAAAATTTCAAAATGGCGGATCACTCAAACTTTAACGGTGGCTGGAGAAAGAGTAAAAAGCTCAAAATTTTCGGTTTCGATCTCATATAAAAGAGTGAGTCACAGACACTAAGATATCCAAATTTCAGCTTCGCGAATGTATTTTGAGGGGAGTTATAGCAAAAAACGGCTTTTTGAGGAAGTTTTGAGTTATAAAATTTCATGAATCTTCCATATCTCCTCACCAAATCAACTTAGACAGGTCAAACTTTGTGTGTGGTGTTAGTTAGTGACCAGAATATGACCTCTTCAATTTGAGTCAAAATGGATCCAAAATGGCGGATTATCAAGATTTGAAGATAATTTGAGGATCCTCAAATAGTTATAATTTGAAAAGTATATGTTCATATGATTATTTCATGTGCAAGAAATACTACGTCTGTTCCCAATTCAACTTCTTAAGTGGTTTTGGAAGTGATAGCATAGGGGTTTTCAGATTTGGTATTGGGTGTGGCCTGTAGTCATGAAGAGTCTAGCAATGTTATTATTTATTTTTCTGTTTGTCATACTTAATAGTGTTACTTAGTTATGATAATTAAAATGTAGATAATAAATGGCTATGTATATTTTTTTTTTGGGGGGGGGGAGGGGCGGAAGGGCAGCATTTTCTGAAAGCTTCTCGAGCAGCACTAACCCACGCTACGCCACTGCTTCGATTACCCTCACAGCTACATCACATTTCAAGATGATAAATCTTTTTTATTTCTGAACAATAATATCACTCATGAAAGTAGATTTGAATTTTGAAGTATAGCATACTTCTTGTTTTGATCATGTAAACTCATATTCATCAATTTTGAAGAAACCTAGGCCTTTCAAGTCATTCTAAAATTTGTATCATCCAACATTTGAATTAATTTTGACTATAATTCAAGGAGTCATAATTTGGTACCAAGTGAACCCTACATACAAAGTTTGAGCTTTCTAGATGGATTTGGTGAAAGGATAAGTATGTACAAAAATTTTAAAAATCTTATGACTCAAAATATGCTCAAAAAATCATTTTTTCTCCATTTCCCTCTAATTCACTTGAAAACTTAAAATTTTGAGACTTAAATCTCTTCATCGAACTCTATAATACCAAAATCAAAAATCTGCACACTTTGGGAGTCTCTCAAGCATTTTTCCAAATTTGAGTGGATCAACATTTTAAGTAACCGTATAGAGTCTAAAAAATATATTTTAGAAATTCCTATGAATACCTTCCACACACACATTACAATGGACGCCGGCCAATTAACTACAAATTATCTGAAACTTGAAGACATAAAATCTCTTTTTTTTAAGACACCTCCTTCTTAAAACATGTAGACTATAATACCTTAATTTTCCATCAAAAACACAGCTGAAAATGCTTAAGATAATGAAGCAAAAATTTAAGAACATGACCAAAAATTGAAAACGTAAAGCATTATGTCTATCCTGTGACATTTTGTAATTACAAACACAACCGACGTCTATAGTAGCCTATAAAGCGTTGATTTTATAAATTACATTTGAAATTTAAATCGATTCACGGGTAGCTAGTTACCTTTTTAGAGGCTTGTGATGGTCTCCCTTTGCCACTGAACTGTCGTTACCTACCGCGTACCATATACGTCTAAGCGATTATGTAAATTCAAAGTTGGTAAAAGAAATGAAAATTTAAAATCGATCGTTAAAAAATTCGAAATAAAGATTGAATTTTTAAAATAAATATTAAAACAAATCTTTTAGCATTATTTCGCCATTTTTTCTGGGAGAAAAACGCCAACGTTGTGATAAAGAGGTAATAAAGGAAAATTTCCATAAACATATACAGAATAGTCAATTCACCTACAAAATGAATTGTAAAAAACTTGAACAGTTCATGATGAATGGAAAAAGTTGATAATGATTTTTTTTTTTTGATTCTCTCTAAAGAAAAGTATTGTTTTGCAAACAAACGTAATAATCTGGAGGAGGAGGGCGTTTTTAAAGACGTGCTCACAGAACTCATATTTCCAATAGTACCAATAAAATGTGCATAAATAATTGTAAAGATTTCAGAATTTTTCGAGGATTAATCTGCAAAGAAACCATATGAATTCGATTCTATGAAGAAACATTACAACGATAGTATTGTAGAATAGGGTGGGTCGATTTCCACTTTTTTTGGAAAATTAAGAATGTACCTAGTTCAATGGTTGCAAAATGATCCCAATAGAATGTAAAAAAAATTTCAGCCCTCTAGGTCAATATTTACCCCTCCCATAATTGAGTCAAAGTTTGTAAATAAGCAAATTTTTTCAAAAAATTTTGTTAGACTTATTTAAATTTTTTTTTGCGTTTAAACATCATGTTTTGCCTTCCCAACTTCGAAAAAAAATTAAAATGCCAATTTTTCCTCCATCCAGGGGTTCCAAAAATACCTAAGATATGTGCTAAAATACCTTATTTTACCTGTTTTTCCATTTTATTTAATATCATTTATTAGCTCTTAATAATTAATTGATATTGTGTAAAAGATAGTAGCTGAGTACAATTATGTGGTATTCCTCAGTATTTAAGCTCAGACAATACATATATTGGTTCATTTTTACAATTTGAAAAGTACCCAAAATAGCCAATAACTTAGCTCTGTTTTATACTCATTCTTACAACATAATTTTGAATGACGAATATAGCGCAGCTCTTTACTGTTATATCAACTACAAATTTTCAAATACTCATTTATATACGTAGGTATATTTAAATTATCCAACGTCTAGCCGATAGACGTGCATCAGTCATATGCGTTGAGCTGCTTAACAGCTGATGTTCGCCCCCACTCTGTCACAGTAGGAAGTAAATCTCGTTTGAAATCGCGACAGGTTAGATTTTCTTACATTTTTAAATCCTTTTTACACCAAATATTCATTCCGCTACAAACCGTTTCCTTATTTTCATTTCTAGATGATGCCATCTTTCGAATTTAAGAAAGATTTCAAAATTTGAATAATTCGGTAAGTTCTTGCCTATTACCCGGCTGGCCGGAGGAACTCGATGCACAGCCACCTCCGCGTGGTGAGTTCTGGTATAAAGCAAAGAGCTGTGCAATTATTTGCCAATTGAATCATTGAATATTGTAAGTATGAGTATTAAGTAACTCTTAGCTAGGTAGAAATGGTAAATTGTAATTACTCATACAATGACCATTTTGGAGACCCCTTATTGTGAAAATGAACCAATATATGTATTGTCTGAGCTTAAATACTGAGGAATACCACATAATTGTACTCAGCTACTATCTTTTACACAATATCAATTAATTATTAAGAGCTAATAAATGATATTAAATAAAATGGAAAAACAGGTAAAATAAGGTATTTTAGCACATATTTTAGGTATTTTTGGAACCCCTGGATGGAGGAAAAATTGGCATTTTAATTTTTTTTCGAAGTTGGGAAGGCAAAACATGATGTTTAAACGCAAAAAAAATTTAAATAGGTCTAACAAAATTTTTTGAAATTTTTTGAAAAAATTTGCTTATTTACAAACTTTGACTCAATTATGGGAGGGGTAAATATTGACCTAGAAGGCTGAAATTTTTTTTACATTCTATTGGGATCATTTTGCAACCATTGAACTAGGTACATTCTTAATTTTCCAAAAAAAGTGAAAATCGACCCACCCTATTGTAGAATAAATTTCCATGCAAAAAAGTCTGTTAAAAAAAAAAGCAATGAAATGAGAGTCCCATTTTCATTAACACGAATAATAAGAGGAAATTACTGCGAAGATCACAGAATTTTTCTAGAATTAATTAGCAACTAGGAATTCTACCAATGCAATCCCATAGAGAGACATATTTTCAGGACAGAGATTAATAGAACAAATTTCCCTGCAAAAATGTTGGCTGAAAAACCATTTAGGTGTAATGTATTAGTGAAAGTTCAATTATCAATGGCGCTAATGGATAGAAAGTGATGGTCAAGATCACAGGATTTTGCGAGAATTCATTTGTAACAAAAATCCATACAAATTTGATCATATAAAGAGACATATTTTCAGGATGGTTTTGTAGAACTAATTTCCCTACAAAAAATTAACTAAATTGAAAAAATTAAAGTTATATGATAATGAAAGTTCAATTCTCAATGACACAAATAAAGAGCAATAGATTACAACAATTCCATAACCCTTCAAGCATTAATCTGGAAAAAACCTTATGATTTTGATTTTATGAAGAAACATAATAATAATAGTAATGTAGAACACATTTCCCTGCAAAAGTTTATAGAAAAAAATTTAGACAATATAATAGTGAGAATTTGATTCCCAATAGCACGAATAATAAAAGAAAATTATTGCGAAGATCACAGAATTTTTCTAGAATTCATTTATAACTAAAAATCCTGACCAATTCGATTTCATATAAAGACAGGTATTTTCAGGACAGTTTTGTAGAGCTAATACCCCTACAAAAAACATATTCGGAAAAATATGGGTAATGTTGGAGAAAGTTCAATTTTTAATGGCGCGGCGTGAATAGATAGAAAGTGATAACTAAAATCAAAGGAGTTTTCGAGAATTCATTTGTAACAAAAAATACTTACCAATTTGGTCATATAAAGGACATATTTTCAGAATAGTTTTGTAGAATTAATTCCTCTGCAAAAAAGTCAATAGGGAAAAATGTAGGTAATGATGATGAAAACTCAATTCCCAATTGAACCAATAAAAAGCATAATTATATGATTAAAAGATTTTAAAAATTCTTCAGGGATTAATTCACTACAAAAAAAAACACAACTTCGATTTCATAGAGAGACATATTTTCAGGACGGTTTTGTAGGACTAATTTTCTCATAAAAAAGTCAATTGGAAAAAATTCAAGTAATGTTGGTGAAAGTTCAATCCTCAATGGCACCAATAGATAAGAAATAACTACTAAGATCATAAGATTTTCAAGGAATTCATTTAAAACAAAAAAAATCCTTACCAATTCGATCCTATAAAGAAACATATTTTTAGGATCGTTTTGTAGAATTAATTCCCCTGCAAAAAAGTCAATAGGAAAAAATGTAGGTAATGATGATGAAAGTTCAATTCCCAATATTAATAAAGAGCATGTTTCTAACAAAAAAAAAAAAAAAAACTAAAAATTTAATCTCATAAAGAAATAAATCTTCAGGATTATTTTTTAAAAGTAACTCTACCACCAAAAAAAGTCATATAAAAAATATAGGCCACGGTTACCAAAATTTTAATTTCACTAAATTCATATGGAGAAGTTTGGAGGAAGGAAGGAGAATAGTTTAAAAATTTAATACCATTTATTGATATACCTCCATTGTAGAACGAAGATCTGCGCACAAAGAAATACGTTGGCGAAAATTATTCGAAATAAAACATTCAAACGACTTGCAGTTATAACAAAATGAGCCAATTTCGAGTCCTGACTACGTCGAATGAGAAAAATCGTAGAAAACCAAGTTTCTCTTAAGTACGCATATAAAAGCAATTGAAATCCCCGTTTCTAAATTTTTGTACGAAAGTTGAAAAGAAGAAATCTAATAAAAAAACATCGCAGCATAAAACTTTAATTTCCTCTATCGCGTCAAAGGTAACATGCGCGTCACCGTTATAAAAGCTTCAAAAAGCGAGGTAATTGTCGAGACACGAAATATCAATTACACACGTAGGGTCTACGGTATACATGTATAAACGTAAGACGCATAGAAATATGGTTAAAACAATGCGATAAAATGGGACAAAGGTAACTCCACAACGTATCTAACGTAGCATTTAATAGAGTAATGATTTCGAAAACGAAACATAAGTTGAAAAAATAACGAGATAAGGAGCAAGCACTGAGTGCAGCTTTTTACTTCGCCGTTGAAGCGAGATAACTGAGTTACTCGCGTTACAAGTATCGTTAAAATCGAGAAACTTTGCGTACACGTACCTACAGCGGGTATGCATGGGTATAATTACGAGATAAAATAGTTTCCCGTATTCGTTATCTGGCCATGGCGACGAGGCGTTTATTTTCGATGAAAATGAGTAATTTCAAAAAGCGTTACCTGCTCTCCATTTCAACCATTGATAAAACTTTTATACTTCCCGGGTAACAGTGGCGACCTTTTATCAACTATATCGCCTATTACGTCATGTCGATTTGGGTTTTCTTGCGGGTACCACGTTTAAAGGAGTACCCTGAGACGTAATAGGAAGGAGAATCTAGTTATGAAATGGCCAAAATGAGGAAATTTTAAATCCCATTTAATTCACCTGTAACAGGGAGCTATGAAATCTCATTATTTTATCAGCATATGAATCTATTTCAAAGCTTACGAAGACGTCTAGAAAAGCATAATATATTATTTACTCACCATTGACGAATTTCTTTTTCCGAGACTGAGTAGCGTAAAAAAAAAACATATAAATTAACATATTTTTCTAAAAAAAATAATAGTACATATGTAAGTAAAATACGATAAGGAATAAAAAAAAAACAACAACAACAAAGAAAAAAAATAATGAAGAATACCTTTAACATTACATGACGACGAAACGAGTATTTCAGTAATATCACGCTTCTAACTTGTAAAATGTTGAAAAAATATTCGTTCCTAATAAAATTTTTTTTCCATATTATATTAAATCTAAACCACGCAATCACGCAAATGAAAGAACATTTTATCGAATGCACGTTCGTTCCATATAGAATAAAATAATTACAGAAAATGTCGTTTCGATCGAACATCTCATATCACGCTTTTAATCATCGAAAACTCATTTACACGTTGCATTAAATTAAATATAGGTACACGACGTGAACAAGCATGACAGCGAAGAAAAAAACTCTTTATCACTGCGAATGAATGTCAAATTACATACTCGAGTATTTTATCGAAATGTCGCGTCAATTCGACGAAGAGGGAAATTGCAAAAAAAACTCCATAAGGAACTAATAAAGTTACCCGAATTTCCAGTTAAAAAAATTTTTGGCGCGAGTCCAACGATGGAAAATACAATTCTGCGTGGATTACAAATACATACTTAATGAGGAGTACCCGACAGTAATAAAAACAAAGAACTTTCATTTGAAACTCCGCAACGGGTGTTACCTTAAAACCAAAGTCACACGAATAAACATAAAAAGACGTCGGCCAGCATCGCGTATTTTTCTCGCCAGCTAATGAGATTTTCGCGTACAAGGTGAAATGTACAATGAAAAAAAAGGCGAGCGGATGTCAGCGTTTAAAAAATTTACGGGTTTCGTTGAAATGAGAATTTAAACTACAACCACTCTAGTATCATTGGTTAGTATGGCTTAATGTGAGGATTTAAAATTTCAGGTGTTCTTTTTTTCAACTTATAATAAATTAGAGTAACATCATGTAATATACAGATGACTTCGTTGTTAGTATAGATAATAAAGTGAACAAAAGGCATGGTAGTTGTATCTGTGCCAGCTAACTAAGACCTTAAATAATGAATACGTTTTGAAACATAATCTAATTATGTAATTAAAAACCAATCGCAAACAGATTTTGTGAACAAAAGTATGCAGGGTGTTTTGTTTTAATCGCATCATCTAAATATCATGAGTGAAGCAACTCAAATTACATACATGTATAATGGTTTACCTATTCAAAAACCTGAAGGCGATAACATACGTTAACTCCTTATGTTGTAAAATAATTAAGGGACGATTGCGGCCGAATGCGCGATCTTATTACGCATTTGACTTTTTTCTTTCCATAATTCCCTTTCCTTAAAAATTTCAAAAAACCAAGTACTAAAATAGAGGGTTATGTCAACTCCATGCACAGATTTAACGGAGTTATAGCACCAAAGTTACATAAATATCAAGTCACTGCACTCCCACAAGTGCAATGTAATTGGTTTAAAGATGATCGCTAGGTTCACAGCGATCCACGAGACAAATCTCTGATTTGGGGCTAAAATAATAATCAATGATCAGTTCAACCATATCTACGAGTAGCATGGAATTCAAAACAACCAATCAGAGTTGAGATTCACGTCTAGCGAATCGCAGCGCTCATATAGTAAGCAAATGACTCTACTCCGATTTTTTGTTTATTTTTCAGAGTGCCGTAACTTGGTAGTTGGTATCGATTAGGACCCTTCAGAGCAGTGGCGCGCTAGTATCGTGTTTACATGTAAATAGTATTATCAGTTCTGAAAACGGGGAATTTTGGTCGCCAGTTGTGGACTCACACAGTGAAATGTTTAAATTATTTGAAAATAAATCGAATAAATAAAATGAATGAATTGGTTTGGCTAATTTAATACTTATTTATCATTTTGGTTTATAAATGAGATTCTTTCGCATGGTGTTTATGATATTCGCGATAATTGTATCACTAGTCATTGGTAAGTGCATGAAAAATAATCATTTATTTCGTAACAATAACACTGGAATTCAATTTATCTTTACCATTGAACAAAAAAACAATTAATTCTATTCAAAATAATTCAATTCAATACCACAATTATTAATTCATTGCCAATAATGATACTTTGTCAATTATTGAAATCTCCGTTTTCAGTAGTTCATCGTTTTACCACCAGGTACCGACTCTTTCGCTGAAGGATCCCAATTGGGCCGAACTAGTGGCGAAAAGTGTAATTGCTGGGTTTGTATAATGTAAATAACGAAAATTTTTATCATATTATGTTCTTTTTAGGGTTTCGCTCGCAGAGCGGAGCGAAACCCTATTGCATTCACCAGGTTTTTCATCAACCCACCAATCAGAGAACATTTGAGTATTGTAACCAAATAAGAGTATTTTAAGTAATGGGAATAGATATTTTTTGTTTTTTTGTTCTTTAATGAATTTTTTGGTGATACATGTATGTGTATTAAACAGTAAATAAGTTTATATTTTGTTTTACAGTTTACTTAAACGACTAATATTTGTGGTTGTTTTTAAAATACATTTTCAGTTTCATCGAACGTTTTTTTAGATTTGATAGGTGAATAATGAAGGTGCCTATTAGTAGATGCTAAGTAATGCGCTATTTAAAAGTTGGAAACTCGCTTTTCGAATTTGAAACAGCTGATTACTTATGAAGTTATTTGCAGAGTTATTATTTGTAGAGTTGTGATTTAATTTATGTTATAGATGGGAATTATAATATAGAATTCAAAATCGTGTTCTAAATCATTTTATTTACAGATTTGTAACTTAATGGTGGGCTGATAGCTAATTAATATTCTTGTTCTGTTGTAAAGTGAAAAATAAAGATAGTATAGTAATTAAGCAAAAAAAAGGCAATTTACGAATCACAATAAGCAATTTACGAATTACAATTAAACGATTTACGAATTACAAACGATTTTGCAAATTTCATTTATTAAAAAATAAAATTCCTCCATTATCTTTAGTTCACACAGAATTAGTATTTCCAAACATTCCACCAGAATTATTACAATTAACACGATTAGAAGAACGGTTTTTAGCACCTCGTATTGGTTTTATTCAAATAACTTCTTCACATGTAGATCAACAATTGAAATCAACTGGTAGAATTGTTAATGTACCAACTAATCCAGAAGATAGTTTACATGTATTACCAAGAAACTACAAAGATTTAGGAGTTATTATGATTAAACTGAAAAAGCGAAAATCTGATAAACGTAATGAAATTGTATCTACTATTAGAGTCGAAGCTATTAAACAAGCGGCTAAAGTTTTGCAAAATTCTGAAGTATTTCGTGCTGAAAATATATCAATAAACTTTGATGATTTAGAGGAAATAGTAATTGATGCTAATAACGCATTTTTTAATGATTGGGAATCAGAGTTTGATGATGATTCAATGGAATGCGATGATCTTGACAGTTTTTTGATAGATATTTCTGATGCTTGTACATTTGAAGATGAAATTGACAATGAGAATATTAATTCAACTTTTGATGAACCTTATAACGAAAAATTTGCTGATGATGTAACATGTCTTTTTTCAAATCAAGGTATAATATTTGCGCCAGGAGAAAATAATAAACAACATACCAGTACCTCACTTTTTACTTATACCTACTAATTTCTCATTATTTAAAATAAATAGGAGGAGGTAATTATTTTAACATGATATTCTACTCTTGAAAAATAAAAATCAATAATTACATATCCAATAATGTAGTTTTATTTTCTAAAAAAACATGTTTTAAAATTCAGTTCTAATTATGCCTGCTATTCGCAGAATGCAATCAACAATACGTGTAGAACCACCTTAAGAAACAATATGGCAGAGTGTTTTTTTTTTTTTGAAATATCGATATCATGTTGTGATATTTTGATATACTATCCCTACTAATGCGAAACCCTCTTGTAATGAGCGCATAGCTCATGACTTGTTCTTTGTGTATTCAATTTGTATTTTAAAAAATTGCTTTAATGGTTCATTACTACGTAATACGTCAGTATCTAAAGGTAGATATCGAACCAACAGGTATTGTGCATTATTTAGTGTCGTCTACAACAAATCCGCATATTTAATTTTTATTTTAATTAAATTTTCATCCCGAAACGTCATCACCAAGAATCCTATCATAAATCGAGCTATTTGCTCGGAGTAGGGATCACTTGTTGTATGTTTCTCAAATTTGCTGCAGAATTCGCTCGCGTTGTAATTATGAGTTGGTGAACCGAATAAAGTTTATATCAGTTTAACATTTTCGTACTTTTAATTACAAAGAAAGAGTGTCACACTAAAAGGTATCGCTAGCGTGAGATGCCCGCACAGAGAGAAATATACGTACAATTCTGCATATTGTAGAGTATGGGCACATGCGCATCACTAGCTACACTAAAAATATTTGTAGTGCAATCTGAATTTTGGAATTTTAGCACTGATGCGGTTCAAGATCACCGAAATAATAAGCCAGTATTTACTTCCTTGCACCCTTACCCCGAGCAAAGCACATGCACACTTGTTAAGCTATTCGCGCATGCGCATTACGCTTATATCACTTATTTTTTAATGTTTTCACCCAATAATCTTGGTTCGTTCATTTATACAGCGGCTAATAGCTGGAGGAATATTAGATATTCAAAAGATTTATACAATTTTGGAAATCTATGTTACATTCTATGAAGTCGCTCGTTACTAAATAAATTACCAAATAGACAGGAATTGTTATTATGAAAATCATCCACATAAAATTGCTTACATTATCTACATCATCTCAGCGTCTGATTACCTAAACTTCTCAGGGGAAAAAGTGCTTACCTAATTGTTTTTGAGATACTAAAACATACAATAGATAAACAAAAATTATTCCTCAATACCTTCGACCATATAATATGGACTGCTAATTCAAACGGTAGAAATTGAATCCAACAACAACAACAGTAGTTAGATGCGCTGACGCATGCGTAGTTTCAGTTTCCTTATCAACCTATACAGTCATGATTCACTGAAATAATTATTAATATGCTTCCTTAAATGTAATTTAATTATTGAGTATTATTAATGATATTAAATCAGTAGTTGATGTTGATTTAACATTCTTATCATTGAAAATTTCGATGCGTTTTCATTTTCATTCCTGAAATATCACTACGCATGCGCGAGCGCATCTATGATGTTGTAATCGTTTGCTTCACTTTGGTGTTCGTTTCTGTACGACCATTAGCAGTCCATAGTACATATATGGTCGAAGCTCAATACTAAATTCCATCTTTCATGTAGCAAAACCACAATATCAAATTCATCTCATACAAAAGTGGCCTTTTCTTGTCGGCATTCTTTTCGCCTACCTATTCATTAGAGCTGCATGATAAAAATAATAAATTATGTTGTTATAATTATTTTTATTGAAAATTCCGAGTTTTCATTGGGACATATGTCGGGAAGTGAATACTCTCGATGTATTAGTTCACCAAACAGTTGATAAAAATAGAAAGAAAAAATTTTCTTACTGCAAAAAACAAAACCCGTTATACCGAAACAAGCGAAAGTGTATAATGTCTCTTTATGTTGTTTTTTTTTTTTACTACATACGTATAACATACTGCGCAAAACTACACTAGAGACGGCGCCGGCAAACTTTCATAACTTTTTCTATGCGAATTATCGATCATGTATACGCGTGCAAGTCCGTGTACCTATGTAGAAAAAGTTTTTCTTGATTTTGGATTAACGAGAGCGGTTTTCGGATTATTTCAAATGATTTTTTTGAGCGTGGTCCTACAATGACTTCACCACATGAATATAATGGGACATCGTTGAACGTTTATTTGACTGCGGTAAACACTTCCAAGTACAATAAAATTTATGAGTAACAAAAGGCTAACCGCAGAAGCTCTATCGCTACATCGCAGCTAGTTTGTTTTCCTCGTATAAGTATAGATCAAACTGAGTAAATGATACTCGAATGCAGCAATATGCGGCGAAATTTTGCTACGAATGTTGTTTCCTACTCTCAATCTATGCGTTGTCTTCACAAAACCGAGGATACAGTGGTGTTATCACGGTTGAATCGGCAAAAAAAATATTTAACGAAATACATCGGCCGTGAAGAAGTGAACCAAGGGTGAAAAAGTACACGTACCTATTATAAGAGAAGATATTCTCGTGATGCTCTTATTTAGCAAACTCATCAT
The DNA here is from genome assembly GCA_009761765.1 of Phenacoccus solenopsis. Classification (NCBI taxonomy): domain Eukaryota; kingdom Metazoa; phylum Arthropoda; class Insecta; order Hemiptera; family Pseudococcidae; genus Phenacoccus; species Phenacoccus solenopsis. The sequence continues at coordinate 23,656,228 of CM019756.1, forward strand.
TTCTGTCTGTCTTACAAAAAATGTTCCTTTTAATCCGACAAGCGGAACAAAACCATACGATAACATAGGATACGTTATCGCGGAATCCGCTCGAGGATTTTAATTCGAATATTTTACCTCGACAGATTACCGCTATTGCATGTCAAAAGAGCACCTCAACAATAGCGCTATTGTGAATGTCAAACTTTGGCGATACCGCGGGAACCCTTAGCAAACACTAATAAATTACTTTCGCCCCTTTTTCACCTACATAAGTATTATTGTAGTTATCTAAAGCATTAGAGACTAGACAATGTTCTATTTAGAGGTCCCGACAGAGTAGAACATGGATATTACGAGGCGGGTGGCGGATGACAAGGAGTATGGATATACGCGAACGGAGGCGTTAAAATGTTAATTTAAACTACAACCGGCAATAACATAATTCAAAGCTACATTTTCTTCGCCACCACATCTTAACGGGCTTTTCGCGGGTATTTTCGCAGCGATGCGGCGTCGTCAGGAAGTCTCCGCTAAAAAGCTGCATCATAAATTACCACCGCGTAGTGTCATTTGTATAGTTTTCCAACGAAACTACATTACCGGGAGCTTTTCTTTTTTTCCACTCTTTTTTTTCTTTAGTTCAATAAAGTACTAGAAAATGTCCTATTTTACATTCGCCTCCGAATTTAAAGAGGTCTGTGACATCGTTTGTTTTTCAATTTCTTTAAAATACAAAAGGATTCACGCTTTTATTTTATTTGTCGTTATTTTCTCGAAAGTGAGGGAATATATAATATATTTATGTATAAATTGACACTCTTTTGTAGCATTATTACGATGAAAACTTGAACGAGTGAGTTATTTTGGGGTTTTATCTCATCGTTTGTCAACGATTCCCGTGACGAAAATATAATTTCTTGTATACCTTCTCGACCAAACTGGCAATTCCAAATGAAAGAGAACAGCAAAGATATGTATGGATGAATGTTTTATAATGTTTAATACTCGACGATGTTCGACAGTGTTCGGTGATGTGCGGCCATGTTCGACGATGTTCGATAATTTTCGATGGCACTGAGTAATACATTATTCATTTGCATCTGCATCCAGCAGCACATTCCTAAGGTTTTTTGTGATTTCACTCAACATTTTCGGGCTCAGACGGATCATTGTTCTTATCATGATCGTTCTATTATCATTCGTGTTAAGTGTTGTCAAATAGTTTTTTTTTTTTAGCCGAGTTTTTAACTAAAAAACGACAGCTATTACAGCCTACCTGATTTGGGAAGGGAAGGTCGGGGGAGGGTGGGGTCTTCAAATCATTGGGTTTCAGACCATTTGTAATCATCTGGCAAATGTCCAACTTTTTGATATATATATTTTTTTTTTCCCACGCGTAGCGCCGGCGAGTATTCATAAAATTCGCTCAAAATTTGGTGAGAGACTCTTCTTGAAAATGCGCAGAACAGCTTTTTTTCGTTTTTTCGGTAAAATTCAAAATGGCGGATCGCTCAAATTTTGAGGGGTGTTGGAGAAGGGGAAAATAGCTCAAATTCTTCGTTTTTGATCTCATATGAAAGAGTGAGTCACGGACACCAACATATCCAAATTTTAGCTTCCTAAGTGCATATTGAGAGGAGTAAGGTCAAAAAAACGGCTATTTGAGGAAGTTTTGAGTCATGAAATTTCTTGAATCTTCCATATCTCCCCACCAAATCAAGTTAAAGAGGTCAAATTTTGTGTGTGAGGTTAGTTGGTGACCAGAATATGATCTCTTGAATTTGGATCAAAATGGATCCAAAATGGCGGATTATCAACATTTTGAGTAAAGCTTATTGGTGATAAGTTTATTCCCAATTCACTTCCATACATGATGTTGGAGGGGAGAAGGCTGGGTTATCAACCTAAAATAGTGGTGAGGGTACAGCAGGGCTCGAAAATTTTTTATTGCTGTGTCATATGATAAAATGAGTCCAAGTGACAAACGTATTTTGATTTTAGCTTCCTCAGTGATTTTGGAGGGGAGTTAGAATAAAAAACGGATTTTGGAGGAGAAATGGCTGCAGGAAATTTCATGAATCTTCCATATCTCATCACCAAATCGGCCTAGAATGGTCAAACTTTGTGTGTAGGATTGGTTAGTGGCCAGAATATGACCTCTTAAATTTGAGTCAAAATGGATCCAAAATGGCGGATTATCAAGATTTGAAAATAATTTGAGGACCCTCGAATAGTTATAATTTAAGAAATATGTGTTCACATGATTATTTCATGGCAAGAAACACTACATTTGTGCCAAATTCAACTTCTTAAGTATTTTTGGAAAGGATAGGGTAGGGGTTTTCAGACTTGGTATTGGGTGTGGCCTGTAATCATGAACGGTTATTTCAATTTTTGTTTTGTACTCTAATTGCATAGCATGTTAGTATTTCAAAAATGGATGCAATTATGTTTCATGTTTTAATAAAATGTTAGCAAGGTTGATTTTTCATCAACATTGGGATGCAAGGTTGTTTATATTCGGTATATTATGTTTGTGGAATGTTGTACGTACTTAGTAGATCGTTTTCTAATATTAATGAAAAGTCAACCAATCAAAGAACTTGGCAACACATTATCAAAACATAATAACAGTTTTGTTTGTTTATGTTTTGAAAACACAAATGTGAAAAAAAAAATTGATACGCATATGAAATGTTAACATTCTACAAGTAAAAAAAGAATTAGTTTAAAAAAAACTTACTGAAAAACTATAAGTAAATTAGTAATAATTCAAATACTGGTAGTTATGCAAGTAGTAATTTCAGAAACTAAAAGTGTTACTTATAGTTTAAAACCAAAATAATATACTTAGTTAATAAACCTGCTAGTTTACTTGTAGGCGTGCTATTATTTAATTGAAAGACAAGTATAGTAGTTTTAGGAACCGTAACTGGCGAAGCCATATATTTGAGATATAGTATCGCCTTATAGCATTGTATATTGCCAATCTTTTAAGTAATTGTGACCGAAGTGGATGATTCATATCTTCACTAATCTCGAGATGAGACTATAGGAAAAACTCTTCTTCTCATATTGTAAATAGTAGAACGTAAGAAAATCCAAGGATTCTATGTCATTCGCTAGCTCTAACTATAAAGCGTTTAAATTAGATAATCCGAAGCTGGAAATTCTACGACGATTTGAGCTAATTACTAGCTTCGCTAAAAATGTTGAATACGAATTACGTCTCACGCTTGATTCGACGAATGAAGGAAAAACTACAAGCGACGACGAGTAAGTTTTCGAGTCATTTCTTCCGCAGAACGTAATAGTTTATTAGTATATACGTTTCGAACACAATGAGACGTATTCTATTGTTCTGTAAATCTGCATTAGGGTACGAATTGCGGCCGCAATGTACCGACGCGAAGTAAGCATAACAAATATTCGGATCCGTTTGCTTCCGCTCGAGAAGTTGTTTATTTGTTTCAAAGCTCATTAACTCTGAATGTCTGCACAACTTTCCTTGACGACAAATAAATTTTTGGTCTACATAAGCTTATATGGAATGGCGATGAGAGGATGGTATGAAACGATGAAATTACTGTTACTATCACATAAACAAGACTTTAAAAAATGAAGGAAATGGAAAAAATTCCAATAATATTGCTAGGCTCAGAGAACATTTGTACTTGTATAAAATATTGACTGGTGTCTGAATGCATCAGAAGAGCTTGTACGAAAACGCATTAATCTTTCGGTAAGCGAACAGGTTCCAGACGGTGCAAAACATAGCTTCGAAAATTCGCTAGAAGGTACAATAATACGAGAATAGGATAATATATTATGCCTGGAGAATAGTCGAGACTCTGGTATTCGAGTATTTTCCCTTCGTTTCATAAAATGCGTCATAGCATGAAGATATTCAACAGCGAAAACGATAATAACCAATGACAGACGCGGCCCAACGACTACAATTAAATACCACGCGTCGCCGACATACCTGTGATGGGTGGGCGGCGGAGTGCACATAAATAAGCGATTTATATTCGTTACGGAGAGCACGGAGTAGCATGCGGCGGCAACGAAAACGTGACAAATCAAAATGCCTAGGGAAAACCATAAATTTCTAGCGTCGAGTCGGCAATTTTTCTACGATTCATTAGCGAGTCTAAACAAATTGCCTCGGAAGTATAATTTCTCTGAAGGTAAAACTCCGCGTACTTCTTTTACTGGCTGAGATGACGTGAAGGTTGGTTCCTAAAATCAACTTTAAATATCGATAAGCTTCCGAAACGTTTATACTCCTGGATTATTATTCGATAGGCGTTTCTTCGTTGTTGAAATTTTGATACGAGGCTAGTGTGCCACTGGCATTTGCATAGGTATGAACTCGTTTCGCCACTCGCAAACGCAGCGAATTAGCCCTCCACTCGTGGTTCGAAAACGAAATAATTAAGTTTTTATTTCTTGATCCAACAAAAAAACAATGAGAGAAACTGAATGATTTGAAGTTTTTATTTTCCACAAGGGAATTTGGCGCTGTGGGGTGCAAAGATCAATTGGTCGCGTGGTATACTGGCAAACATGAGCAGTGTTGTGAGAATAAAACCGAGAAAGAGAGCTGAGAACAGAAAGGGAAAAGAGATTTTTCATTATTTCGAAGAATAGAACCAAGAACAAGAATACAAAATTTTACCTCATTTACAAGAAATTTGTGAAAAGAGGCATAAGAACAAGAACCAAGAATGAGAAAGAAAACAAAAAATGCCCTGCTTTTTGAGTGCAGTCTAAAGAACAAGATTACGAATATAATACCCTTGAAAAACCAAGAACAGTCGTACGAGATTTGTTCTCAGTTCAAATTTAATTCAGTTTCATACTGGTTAATCTGGATCAATTTTTTGCAAGTATAGCGTGTTATCACACCCACACTGACACAAACTCACCCAGGTGGCCCGGGTTTTTTGCTGGTAGGACCTTGACTAGGGATAAAAGAATGGAACAAGAACGAAAAACTAAAAAACTGAATTTCAATATCAATAAGAATAAACAAGAGAACAACCTACACCCATCAAGAAAAATTTAAAGAGCAAACAGTCTTGAGAATGAGAGATCAAAGAACCAATTCATAAAAACTCATTTATGCTCTTGGTTCTTAGTAACGAATTTTGATACTTTATCCCCCTTAAACTTGCAATGTTTCTCCTCCTCTATCCCTACTGGAGTGTACGCGTATCAGTTTTCAAGCTTCTATAGTGGAAACAAAGAAGGAAAGATAGAACAAAGAACATTTTTTTTCTCTTCAAAGAACGAGAACAAAAACCAGAAACAAAATGAAAAGATCAAAATAAAGAACTAAAACAGGGAACGAGAACAAACATGCTCAGCTAATGAGAACGCGAACAAAAAATCCCTTGTTCCTCTATCTTTACCATCGAATACTCTAGAAGATGGGAAACTGGGATGAAAGTTACTGACATCTGATAGTAGTTTTATGAACTATAATCTATTTCTCATTGCAATTCCTGTTCTGATTGTTTTTATTTTCTTCTTAGCTGAGTATCTAATTAGAAACAATATCAATTATGATCTATCTGATTCGGAAAGCAAAGATTGTGGCTGGATGAAGTCTTAATAGGATTGTGTTTCAGGCCATCGGTTATCAACTTATCAAACATCAAATTTCAATCAGTGAATTAAAGAATGCAAAAAGAGAGCGAAAAATTCAATTTCAGTTTCACATATGGAGAAAACTTACAACTCATTTCCACATTCGTCATCAATTTACCCCAAAAATTCAGTCGCGTCACGTGCTCCAAACTAATGCAAGCCTTGGCGGTTGTTAGTTTTGGAAAACAGCCGCGAAAGAAAGTTTGCCAACTTGTTACAGCGCCGGGGGCTCACGAAATTCCTTACCTACGTCTTCGTGCGCATTCATTACCCTGCGAATGGCACCTTCACTAAACAGTGTGAAACTCCGCGCATTGGGACTGACCCTTGAAAATTATTTCGTATTGAGTTTCGCCCGCCAATTTCGCTCATACGACTGAGTAAATTGTAAAATCGTTCTTTATTAGTTTACCGAAAATAAGAAGAAAACTTGGAACGCGTGTTATGTAGTAGGTAGGTTGGTACCTACGTCTATCTCTATAAGTAAAACGTGACTACGCTAAATAACGAAAAAGGACCCAAGATGAAAAACGTGAGCGCAATTCCGACTAGTAAGGGGCTGGGCATATTGCGAAGGCAAAAGTAAAATATTACGTGTATAACAAGCCACGAGAGTATCCGATTTCCACTTGGATCTATTATTCTAGTCTGTATTTTCATTCTATATACATAATGACAAAGTCGATCGTGAACATAGCGAGTGTGAAAAAATTTCACTACAATGCTGACATATGCAGATAGAATATTATGAAAACGCAAATAAAATCAATAACATCCTTACAATGTGCATTTTCTCGTTTGTAAGCAGGGTAGATGTGTAAGTCCTTTTGCTTAAAAATCAACGTTATCTTTCTTAATTACGAGCAACGTCAACACGAATGCGAGCAATCAGAAAAGCAATCCAACAGCATAATAGCGCTTCGTCCAAATGTAATGTCGAGGGGATTTTAATGAGCAACAATACTGATACGATTCGATGCTGAACATTTACAATATGCCCAGCTCAGGCTCGTTTCGTTATTAAAAGAAACTCTTTCGTATATTTCTAATTAAAAAATTACTACTTCCCGTTTTCATTTCACTGTACAAACTTGAACACAAGTCCCGTTAATTTACGACTACTCTCGTTATTAAAAATAATTCGCTTTTCTCTTTTCTCCCTTTCGATTAAAAAGAAACTTCAGGAATGGGTTTCTCGCCTTTTTAGAATTAATTATTGAATTATGCGTTTTTCTGAAGCAACGACTCATGGATAAGTGAAAGTTTTAATCCTGTTTTGTAGAATATTTATGTCATTTTCCATTGTTTTAACATTCTTCTCTCACAATAACGTTTTCGATTTCATGTAGTTTTCTAATATAAGAAATTTCAATTTTTTTTGATCATTGAAACTGCTATATAAGTGGACATTGGGCAACTGTCTGAAGGCTCTTCCATAATCTTTTAACGTACGAGTATTACATTATTCTTGACAATCTTAAATTGTCCGCATCAAAAAGCTACAAGTATTTTGTTTTCAGTCATACCTACGTAGTACTTCTTGCTGATAACAATGATAAGGGAAGCCTTCCTCATGGCTTAAATTTTACCTATCCGTCATTGAGATTTCTTTTGATCCAGATTCAAAGAGTTATATTCTGATTCTCAACTAAACTTGCATGTACAAAGCAGGGCTGTAATAATGGATTGTGTTACGTTTTGTTCCCGTTCCGGTATCCGTTCCTGAGTCATTTCGTTACGTTCCCGTTACGTTACGTTCCAACTTTGGAGATATCATTACGTTACGTTCCATTATGTTACGTTCCGTTACGGTACGTTACATTCTGTTCCATTACAGTTATGAGTTTGAGTTTCGTCTTTTTTTTATTTATTTTTTTTTTTTATTGATGATATACAAACAATTAAATTTAAATTTCACATCAAAAAATGCACAATTTTGCCAGCATTCAAATTTTAAAAGATGAACACAATGTAGAATAACGGAACACTAACAAAATTGATTTGTTACGTTCCATTACGTTCAGTTCTCAAAAATATCATTCTGTCACGTTCCGTTCCGTTACTGAAATTAATAAATTGCCCGTTACGTTCCGTTATTCTGTTACGTTCCGTTTCCGTTATTACAGCCCTGGTGCAAAGTTATGGTCGAATTTGGAAAATTGCTCCAGAATCAAAGGATGAAGTCTATATGAAATAGATGCACTACGGAGCTAACTTAAAGTCGAAGTTTAATTCGTGTTCTATTCCTTGTCGAAAATATTAACAGTTTAAAAACAGCGGTGCACAACACAGAGGTAATTACACAGGTAAAAACGAGTTTTGGGTTACATAACATTTCATTAAGAAGAAAAAATCGATGATAAGCGTTACAACTAATGACATTGTTTGACACAGACTGTACACTGTCTGGTGCACAATTAAGGGTGGAAAAATAATTGGCATTTAGAAGAATGTAAACGACCAGCTCGTCTAATAAACGATAAGTCGCCGCATCAACTTGGCAAACGTGTGCTGGGTATACCGCAAGTACCACGTTATGGTCGCATTAACGTGACAAATAATTACATTTCAGTCGACCTGCAATACCGCGCAGCAAAACTTTTACGAAGGTTTCGCAAAAGCTAATGCGGTCGTTAAAATTCGCTTTATAGCTAGTCTACAAATTCGAATTTTTTCCACCGTTAGTGCCTTATATTAAAAAATGTAAAAAGGAGAACAAACGCCTTCAGGAGAAACATTTTGCATTCGTCGTGTCGAGACGAATACACAAAAACAAAACCACAAATTACAAACGTCTCGATTCCGAATACAAAAACACCGACGAACCTTGAAGTGTTGAAAAAATCCTCGCTTCATATCTCTTTCATTCGTGCGACGTTTCGAGTTAATTATTTTCCTCTTTTAAGAAGCGTTCCTTTTTCTAACGGCAATATAACCGCAATATTTTCAAAGTTGAAACGAAACTCAGGTTATTATTGTCACCAGAATTCGACTTGGTGTTGATGAAATTCATTATTATGAGGTGTCATTCGTATAATTGAGTATTCTGCCAGCAGGCAAAAACTGCAAGATTTGGATGCAAATTTATAATTTGGAAATTCTATGTCTGCTTTGTACTCAAGCGCTTTTCAGAAACCTTTGATTTGTAGGGGAATCATATTTTCGCTTTTTGATATTTGTTAAGTAGGTATATATCGACTGAAACGAACAAAGCTATCGAAAAATGTGAAATTTTCATCTTCTGCACGAGTGCAACCCAAATGTAAGGAAATTAAACAAGGTCAAAAAATACGATATGTGTAACAGGATTGCCAGCGAATGGAATTTTAAACCCGCACAGCATTCTCAAAAATTTCAGAGAAAGAACTTACAATTCACAGAAAAAAAAAGTATTTCTCGTTGGGAGCGGATTGGTAGTGGGAATAGTAAAAACGTTCATGAAAATATAAAGGCTGTTTCATATATAAATCATTTCATTGCATGAAATGAACTTTAATATCAACCCACAAGAAGAGAAATTAAATATGATTAGCATTCAGTTTGATGAAATTATTCGTGCCTATCATTACAAAAAATTAAAGATGAACATTTTTTTGGTAACAAAAGCAGTTAACATTTTATATGTAAGTATAACATTAATATGCTTGCAAATGTTTAGTTGCTGAAGAAACTATAATATAATATGTAATAAATTATAGAAACTTGACGACGATAATAAACGTATTTGACGATTGTCATGAACTAAGCAGCTCATGTTTGCGATACTGTGAGATAATTTATTTTAAATTATCACATCAATGAATTCAGAAGCTTTCCTCCTCTTGTAAAGGTGTAAATATGTTGAGAGATGCGACGTGTAAGATAATACGGTACAAATCAGGATAAGAACGAACATCGTAAAAGTGTTTTTTTTTTCGTATTGTATCTGTGTGGTTAAAAGGACTATTGTAAATACACGGCTCGATTTCATTTCTAGGGAAATGGCAGACTAGGATTCGGCAGACATATCGATTAGCGTGTTTATCACGCTATACCTATTCCAGAAAAAGGAGGCTTATTCGTGCACGAGCGACCACCGCTGCCTTAAACATAATTCTTTATATTTGGAGACCACTATAGGAGATTACATTTCGCAGGCGTCCTTTTCATTAGAATTGCAAACGAAGTGATGTCCATTTTCGAAAAAGCGTAGCTCTGGTACTAGGGCAAATGCTCGCCAACTTATTTGAAATGGTGAAAAATTCCTAGAAAGAAATAAACACCATGATAGAAAATTGATGCACAAATATTCTTGGTTGGTTTGTATTATGCGCAGTATGGCAGTTTCGCAACGTTTCCCTATGATGAAAACCTCTGCGTCATTGGCCAATATGTTATTGTGTCTTATCATAAATTTCGATACTTAGCTCGTTTAGACCGAGGAGATATCCATGAACTGATTTTCTCGTGAAGATTAGAGCCTATGTATATTTTATAGAGTCTGAATTACTAGAAAATTTTCCAATACAGAGTATATTCTGCGTGGAAACTTGAAAAAGAGTGTAAATAAGGCCTATTATCGGGGTTTACTTTCTTTGGAATGTAGAGGCTCTCAAAAATTGCAAATAGGTCTTCATCTTTCATGAATTCTTTTATCTTATGACTAAGTGAGCTTTGAAATCTCATTATGAGAAAAATTCCAAAACCAGGCACTATTCAAAATTAATTTTTGCGTGTCTTAAAACCCAGGAACGAATTATATAATCATCGACCTCTTTTCAGAAAATGAAGGGAGATAGCTCATTTATTTTAATTTTGTTCGTAAGTTCTTTTTCATGCTCCTCCTGATGATGCGGCTGAGGTTTGAAAATCATATAGATTTCCCTCCCAAAATATCAATCAACTCACTGAGGGGTAAGGGGAGTTTCCTCAAAATTTTATTTTTCCCTCTTGTTTTTGTGGAGAACTGTCCCGAGACATTTACTTCTACTGATTATAACATGATATGAAGCTGGACGTGTATTTGTTAGGAGCCGCCTCTGCGGTTATTAACGTCGTGAGGAAATCTCAAAGGAGAAATTCTTCTCAACCTTTGCTTGACAGGCTCATCCAGCAACTGGATCGCCTCTATGTTGCGATGACTAAGTAGTCTTTTCTCATATGAGACAGTGAATCGGTGAGCGGTTTTGAAGACAATTTCGACTTTAAGGTCATCCTGAATGGCCGCATTAGAGACGAACTATAACGCTTCAACAATGCTCGAAGGATTTTATTTTGAAAACGTTGAATTATGCTGTAATTGCTTTGCATTTCGAGTACACGGGTATTCATTCCTAGCATATACATACATTCTTATAACACGTGTGTATATTCCTAAGACACTTACCTTGGTATTAAGCACACGTATATTCATTATGATACACGTGTTTATTTACGCGTCTCATCATATGTTGATTGAGGGTACGCGTGTATTCATTCCTGGCATATACATACATTCTTATTACACGTGTGTATATTCCTAAGATACTTACCTTGGTATTAAGCACACGTATATTCATTATATGATACACGTGTTTATTTACGCATCTCATCATATGTTGATTGCTAGTACACGTGTATTCATTCCTAGCATATACATACATTCTTATAACACGTGTGTATATTCCTAAGACACTTACCTTGGTATTAAGCACACGTATATTCATTATATGATACACGTGTTTATGTCTGCGACTCATCATATGTTGATTGAGGGTACGCGTGTATTCATTCCTGGCATATACATACATTCTTATTACACGTGTGTATATTCCTAAGATACTTACCTTGGTATTAAGCACACGTATATTCATTATATGATACACGTGTTTATTTACGCGTCTCATCATATGTTGATTGCTAGTACACGTGTATTCATTCCTGGCATATACATATATTCTCATAACACGTGTGCATACTTCTAAAACATTTATCTTTGTTTTAAGCATGTGTATATTATACACGTGTTCATTTCTGCGACTCAATTATGTTGTTTGCTAATACACGTGTATTCATTATTCCTAGCATTTGTTTATATGATATACCTGTTCATTTCTGCGACTCAATTATGTTGATTCCTAATACACGTGTATTCATTATTCCTAGCATTTGCGTATCAATCTCATAAAATGTATGCGCATTTTTAGGATATGTATGTTGATTTTGAATGCGTGAATATTTATTTGTTTTAAGTACATATATTCATTTCCAGGATAATAAATGGATATATTTTTACGACAGTATGTATGTACTATATGTACTGGAAACATATTGTACCAACGCGCGTTTATATCTCCGCAACATAAATACATTTAACATTTATTTACCAAATACATTTGTTCGTTCTTAGAATTAATGTTTTTATTTTCAAAATTTTTTGGAACTAAATTTTTTTGTATAACTAATTATGTTTAGATAGGTACTTGTAAGGCTAAGAGATTATTCAAAGCACGAAAAATTGAAAAAATTTGAACTAATCTTCGCAAGAATGAAATAAAATCGCATTCTTCAAAGTATAATAATTATTTTTCGCGTTAGAACATGATATAATATGTAATTTGGAATCAAAATCATGGCATATTAATGTTATATTCGAATAACATGGCAAATGTAGCTATACTGTGGGTAGTTGGTGCGTCCTAAAGCAATGCTAGCATTTTGTCGCTCGGTATTTCTTTAAAAAGTAAACCCACAAACTTTAATAACAGTCAACTAGATGATTTGGAAAAACATAAAATAACAGCGGCGTCGTTACGCCGGCAGACTTGTGGTAATATTGCATATAGGTGCGGTGGAATTAATACAACGTACCTACCGGTCTCCCGCTTTTATAAATAATACACATAAATAACACAAGGCGGCGCAAATTTACAGTGCGCCTGAAAGTCTTAAAAGTTTGCCATGACCCGGAGCTAAGCGTCTTTCATGCGACTAAAACTTATTACACCAATGGCTAAGGGCTGTAGTAGCGATGCTCGAGAGGAGAAAAAGAAGCGCTCGAGTTGTTAAATTTTGCGTATAGAAAAATCGAGAGCGTTTTTAAACTTTAACCGAGCGTTTCCGGATGTCGCGAAATAAAGGGAACGATTTTCCATTTGAAAATTATATCTGATTTAAAAGAACAAACCTCTTATTCCGACTGATTCGACGGCAATGTAGAGGTCTTGAGTGGAAACCTTTTGCTTCATTTTATACGCAGAGAATACGACGAATGGAAAATTAAGAAAGTGGGGGCACAGATGTTGGATCTCGATAAACGTACTTATTGTGTTATATGTTCAGATAAGTCATAATTTATGGTACTTACAATACGTATCGGCTAGCAGTTTATCAATAGTATCCTGTTTGAGCTTGGAATTTCTTTTCCCCATTTTCGTCCAAGTGTTTTTCCTTTGGCTGGGGATTTCGTTTCAACATATGGTGTCGGTTGAAAGGTGCTCTGAAAAATTGAAAAAATCAGTCACCATCAAAGTACCTACCTGTTTCACGTGAATACGTGATTGTAGACGTAGCTTGTATACAGAAAACAAAGCGCCTCCATTTGGGTATTTTATTTTTTCATCTCGTCTTTCGCTTTGGGATATTTGAAACACGCGATCATCGCCGCGTGTTCGCGCATAACGCATATACGAAAAATATAAATCGGCCCAGCCTCGAGTTTTCCTTATCGCATTCATACGTCGTCTTAATACAATATAAATTCAAATTCACACCATTTTCGTACACGGCGAAGGCGAACAACGCGTATACGCGTACTGCTCTATACACGAGTACCTACAATATACTCGTTGGTATATAAATAATTCAAAAGAAGTTACATATATTTACTTTCAGCATTGCAAGTTTTCGCGACACATAGGTAGTATGTAAATGTTAGGTACACCATTCGAAATATCGATACTCAAGATGAAAAAATTACCAAGCGGAAATTGTATGAAACGGACTTGGGCGCTCGCGTGCGTTGCTATACGAGCTATAGAAATCCCTACGGCTCGTTGAACGCCTAAAAATACAAGTATCATTACCAAAGCATATTAAAAGGATTATGCGGTTTTACCAGCATTTTGTTCTTGAATTTACGACCTTCTCCACGTGAAATATGATAATCTAACCAGGGTAATTCATGCAAATGTAATATTATCACCAATTATTGCGCAAATTTTGGATTCAAGTGCTGCAAAATATGTATACTATGACCTTCTTAGAATTAAAGGGTCTCGTCTGATCGTCTGCGAGCCTAATCTTGTTGTAGTTGGGTTTTTTATTAAAAACAATAGCTATTACAGCCTACCTGATGTGGGAAGGGAAGGTCGTGGGAGAGGACGTTTCAAATCTTCAAGTTTCATAAAATTTATTATAGTATGATAAACTTCTATCCTTATTCAAAACCGATTCAAATTGCTAGTGAAAGAAATTAATACATTGCATATGACAGACAATCACAACCTCATCTAACGTAAGTTACATGCTTTAAATTATGAAGCAATTGAAATCTCAACAAAATAAACTCTAAAAAAGTTAGTCATTTCATTCCATGAGGCTTACATTTACATAACGCCAACAACAAAATCAACTGCCACCCCTGTAGCCATTTAGGTGAGGATTCTTCAGGTGTCAAAATTTTGATTTTTAGGATTTCTCATGCTTCGGAGTTTTGCTTATTAGGGTTTCGTTTGTGACAAAATTTCAATGAATTTTAATCATAAAAATGTAAAATTATGGATTTCAACAGTATCAGAATTTTATTTTTGTGAGGACTTTAATTATATTGAATTTTCAGACAAACAGGATTTCAACTGCGGTATATCTAGATTGGATTATAAATTTTGGAATTTTATTCATTTTGAGAATTTGATTCTTATGACCTTGATTGCAGAAGCATTATAATTATAAAGGCACTAACTTATAGGATTTCTTACAGTGCTCCCGAATATTTTTGTCAATTTTGATATATTTATTATTGAAATTTGAATTGCGTAAGAATTTTAATCGATACAAATTTCAATTATGTCCCCTTTTTAAGTGTTAGAATAGCTATCAATTATGTCAGTAGCTTAACTGTTGAAATTTCAAGTGTAAGAATGTGAATTATTCGGATTTCTATTGTGTCTAGATTTTGATTATTGGAATATCAATTACATGTGTATCTTAATTGTTGAAATATTAAATGTGTAAGTATATCAGTTGTTGGAATTTCAATTATGTCAGGATTTTTATTGTTAGAACAGGTATCCATTACATCATTATCTCCATTTTTGAAATTTCATCATATCAGCATCCTAACTGTTGAAATTTCAATTGTGTAAGGATGGTTCTTCATTGTTAATATTTCATTTCTTTCGAAATTTTGATTATTAAGATATAATTTTTGTCAGTACCTTACTACCTTAACTGGTGCAGAATTCAAACTGTGCTAGAATGTTAATTATTAGAATTTCTACTGAGTTGTCATTTTGATTAGGTATTAAAATAACAAATGTGCGAGAATTTCAATTGTTAAAATTCAAACGTTCTAAGAATGTTAGTTGTGAGAAGTTTAACTATGTCAGAATTTGCGAATAGATGAAATATCAATTGTGTCAGTATCTCAAATCTCTGTTGAAATTTTGTTGTGTCAGTATCTTAATTGTTTAAATTTCAATTATGTAAGAATGTTGATTGTTAGAATTTCAATTAGGTATATCGGGATTTTGTTGTTATAATATTAATTGTGTCAAGACTTATCTCATTTGTTACTGAAATTTTAATATTGTATTAGCATCTTGACTATTGAAATTTCAATGGTGTAAGGAAACTACTTAATCGTAGAATTTCAATTGTGTAAGAATGTTAATCGTTGGAATTTCAATTGTGTCGGGACTTTGATTGTTAATAATAATCGGATCAGTACCTATGTATCTCAATTGTTGAAGTTTGAATTGTCTCAGACCTTGACTGTTGAAATTTCAACTGTGTAACGTATAAGGAAACTAATCGTAGATATCAGCTGTGTTGTGATTTTTATTGTTACAGAATATTATTAATATTGCATGAGTATCTTAATTGTTGACATTTGAAATTGTGTAAGAATGTTGATTATTACGATTTCAATTGCATTATTGCGATTTTTAATGTTAAAATATTAATTGTTCAAATTTCATTTGGGTATGATTGTAATTACATCAATTATTGTGTCAAAATCTTTAGTAATTGCCACACTAAATGTTTAGGTTTCAATCTTGTCAGCATTTTAATCAGTTTGGGATCTCTTTCTTTCCTCCTTTATCTCTTTCTGTTTTTTTTTCTCAAGGATTTTAACTATGCCTTTGTAAGATTTCAATTATAACGATTTTAAATAACCAGATTCCTGTGATACTTGGATTTTTTTTCATTGATGGTCATTATTTCAGCGAATTACGACTGCCAGGATTTTGATTCCCTATCCAGGATTTTAATTCCCTGTCCACTGATTAAACAAAACACGATTAAAAGCTTATCTTTCCACGAGTTTCACAGCCATATACTTCAATGCCTATGAAATTCATGAAAACTATGAATTTTGATGGTTCTCAAAACTCAAAACGACCCTTTCGTACTAAACATGCACATCATGTAAAAACGTTAACATAAAAAAATAACAGGGTATGCGACTATACGGTACCTTTAGAAAAAATCTTCAAACCCCAAGCGATTTCATTTCGCTGCTTTGCATAACTTACTAAAATTCATAAACCTATACCTTCATACTGGCAACAAAAACATCGAAAGCTTCCTCTATCCATTCATCACTTATATTAGGGACGCGCAGAATGCGATCTGGTATGCAAAATGCGTTAAAAAAATCATAACGTAGTAATTGGAACCCACCTCAAAGCCGATATCCAACGAGGGGTTCTTTTGGAAGCGATTCGGATGTATTGATTTTGTTTGACAAAATTTTATCTGTTCGAGTTGCGAATTTTTCCGCCGGGAAATCAAAATTAAGAGGCAAGATTATTTCGCAGTACACCTGCGGTCTGTGTATACAGTGACTACATCGAAGCGAGCGAATAATTGATATGAGCTTGGAAAAAGTACTCACACGCATGAAGTTGAAGTTTTTATCGCCATTTACGCTTCGAATATATATTATGTACACATTCTACACAGGCCAAGAAGCGATGTTACACGATCGTTGATTTATTCGCTACATAAGCCGAAAGAAGCGCATATAGAATAAAGCTTCACTTGTACGACATGTCAAATCCTCCGTCTCACGCATCTCTCACTTAAGTGTAAATAAAAATTTCAACTTGTTCGCTCTTTTCGTCATCCATCACCGACACAGGTACTATACTTAATGACAACCGCTCGACACGAAACTCGACATTACACGTACATCACTGCGACGATGACATTAGATCTAATCTATCGTTTTGTAAGCAGTTAATAGGTAGGTAGCTGACGAATTCAACAACTCAATTACGTGAATGCAAATCCGGAACGGTGTTAGGAGAAAAATCAACTCTCTTGGTATTAAACGAGCCGATCCTTCAGACATCGCTCATTCGCATCAGTCGCTTACGTTATGCAATTTCAGAATTTAATTCGTTTACAAAACATCGCGCCTCCTAGCAATCGTTTTTAATCCTAACTACATTTCCTACTTCGAAGACAGCTATGCGGTAAACTTTCACAGTCTAAGTACCAAGACAAGAAGTTATAAACGATAAAGAAAACCTTTCGCGCTATACGTATTAGCTGTAATATTCTTGAAACGCGTTTAGCTGATGTAAATAAGCCACATTTGCCGGATTAAGTTCGCCTTGTTTTCTTTCTTTACCGCATTCATCTGTATGCTGATGAATTTTCAAACGCGAAGATTCTGCGGTCTAGCTACGTTTTCTGTTGACGTGAAGTTATGTTTCTTTCCCATAATTATAAAAATGATTATGCAAACATTATACGATGTGTCACCAATGCTTCATCATGCAGCAGAAAGGATGTAACATATCAGACACATGTGGAAATATTATCAGTTGGTATATTTTTTTCTGAAGGAAAAGACACTTCAACTATGGTACAATAGGCATGGCCTAGTAGCGTCAGCCTTGGTCATGGTGCAGAAATAATTTTCAACCCGTTTTTCAATTTTTTTTTTTTTTAATCCAACAACAATTTTGACACAGTCTAATGAAAAAGTAATCTGTGATAAGTTCGAAGACATCCGATACCCATAGACGATTCCACGCTCACCTGAGCGCTGCAGTCGCATTGAAATCGAGATAATGGAATGCACATGGCTTATGGGAGGAAAATGAGTTTTTTCAATTTTTAACAAAAATAAGAGGGTTTACGTAAGATTTCGTAAAAACATGAATTAACGATATTGTAAGTTTCATCCGAATTCACGCAATAATGACGCTTCTGTGAACACTTCTTTCAATCTATGTTTAGCATGATATGAACTTTATACAAAAAATTCTCTCAAATAAATACCGATTGTACAATTTTTAATTTTATTTCTTAACAAAGAATTTTATCCTTTTTTCAACAGGATATCGACGGATTTTGTAGCTGTAATATTCATGCTGTAATTTTCATTTAAAAGTTGGAACCTCTCTTCTCGAATTTGAAACAGCTAATTATTGTTTATATAGACCTCAGCATGATATTTACGATGCTACTATTTTTATAAAATTCACATTTGAAGTTGAAATCGCGTTATGATATGATCAGTAGTCTTAAGATGTGAAATCCAAAAAGATTCTTAAAATTTTTCACAAAACTACTTTAATCATTTAAATGAAAATTGTTGATAACAGTACAACACTAAACGATAAATAACCCTCTAATGGCACACATAAAAGTAATTTAAATTAGAAAATGAAAATTGTGCTGAGTCACTTAAGAAATTGAAATATAATATGTTATTGTGCTCGCTGAAATGCAGAATTTCATTACAAAAAAATTGCATAATATCAAAATTGAAGGGGCAGCATACATAGGATAGAATAGAACAATTTTTGAAAATGTCTAGCTCCTTCAATATTGCAATTTGTTCTTTTATGTTTTTTCTTGCAAATCTTTCGAACTACAATATAGCATGGTTTTATTTTCAATTTTTGCGACCTGAAAAATGCAATGAATAATTTACATAAAAATTCAGAAGTAAATCTGCCCCTTCAAAAATTGATGTATGCAACTAACACAAATTCCCAAACTGAAGAAATTGTGGCAACGTTCAACTATGAAGGGTGCACAGGGATGAGTAACAGGTTACGCCGGAGCGCAGCGAGGTTGTATTACCGATGGGTGAAATTCACCCATGTGTGCCAATTAAGGGATAATAAACATTTATTTCAAAATTGAGAAAAGAATTTCCTACTTTTAAATAAAAATTACAGCATGAATATTACAGCTACAAAATCCGTCAATATTCTGTTGAAAAAAGAATAAAATTCTCTACTAAGAAAATAATGAAATCACCTCGATTTGCAACTCAAAGGAAATCCGCTAGAGTTCAGCCACTCCGCGTGAAATCGTCAATTAGGATCCGAACGCAAAGTAGCTGACATCTAGTGGCGAAAAGTGTAACTGCTCAAATGAGGCTATACCGTGCGCGCAAATGATTACTTACACGCCAGCGCAAAAATGTATTAAGATCAGTTTTTCAATATTTAAAAAATAATATCACACGTTTTAAAATGGTCTTTTATCCCCGTTTCTAATTTATTTATGTTACTAAATTGTTTAAAAATATAAATAAACCCTCAATTTGCTGTTATAACATTTATTTCAAAATTGCATGAATTAGTTTTGGAACATTTTTGCGCTGGTGTGTAAGTAATTACTTGCGCGCACGGTATGAAGCACGTATAATGTAAACAAAGAAAATTTTTAGTATAAATTGCGTTCGTTTTCTTGGTGTATTTAATTTGTATTTAGAAAAATTTGCTGGCTACGTGTTTATAGTGATTTATAAACCTTGGTCTGATTGGTGGAAACTACTGATGAAATCAAAGTGGTTTAACCTATAACAGGTTACACCATTTGAGATCACGTGAAAAATTTCAACTTCATTTTTTCAAATGCATTGTTTACTGATGACGTCAATATGAGCAACTGTGAGTTGATAATATCAACAGCCAATAAGGCATCAGTCTTAATGAGTGTTGATAAAATTTCGATCTCCCCTCTTACACCTCAAAAGTAATAAGTCCACGTGTACATTTACCTGCTCATATTGACGTCATTCAGAACCAAATATATATTTTTTTTATTGGTTGTTGTTCTCAGACTCTTGTGGCTGGGAGAACCAATAGAAATTTATGGAAATTTCTTGGTGGCCAGCAGGAGTGGTTTAACCTGTTATAGGTCAAACCACTTTGTGATGAAATCATATATGCCCCATAGAGCCTCACTAGAACACTAGCGCTCAAGCGGTTGTTCGGGTCCCAGTTACCGAGTTCTTACTCTATACTTTCAGCCGAACTATTCGCGATCAAATTAGCAGTACATCGGGCATCTCAACTTGACAGTAAATCGTTAATCCTTTCCAACTCTCTTAGTGCCCTCACTTCCTTGCGAAACTTATATGATCACACTGAACATCCTCTAGTGTTGAGCTCTTGGTGAGCTCCGGACAGCTCAATTTGAAAGGAAAACGCACGTTGAGTATACGTTGAAAAAAAAAAGACGATGTATTACTCCACGAACAAAGTTTATTGACTTTTCAAAACACAAACAGGCTATCTGCCTTTTTGCGGTAACCTTAGTTTATACGCAAGTCAAAGGATTAATTTTACAAAACAAAAACAAACAAAAATGTCGGGATGATCTCGCACAGAAACTGGGTGCACCACTTGATTACGTTTTGCACTATCTATCGAACTGTCTATCGAACTGAACTGTATATCGCTGAACTGTGGGACTCAACTGTTGGACTGCACTGTTGGTGGCCGGTGGTGGTAAATATATTCGCTTTAAGTAGATGCGGCGGCAGCCTAAGGGGCAGGGGAGTTTGTGCTGACGAAGGCGTCTGCAACCTAACGCCTTGCAGGTGCGCACGTGTTGCATTTCGCCGACGCAGCACATGCGCCTATTGTGATGCCACTCGATCCCCGGTCGGCCCATGGACACCTGTCGACCTTTGTAGTGTTACACGCCAGCGGAAGTGCTGACGAGCCTAAACCGGTTCGACCGGTATAATGTGACACCGACCGCGGTTTCGCTGACGATGCTCAACCTGTCGGTCGGTGAAACATGACACCCGACCAGGAATGCGGTTAGCATCGGTCTCCGCCTAGCCATGGGCGCTGTGCTGACGTAATCAACACCGTTAGGTGACCTTGGCTGGCAGAGTGCGCGGTGATATTCTCCCCTGGGGATTTTTTGGTCATAACACTAGCAAAAGAAATTGTCTCCATAGTGACCTCGCTTCCTCATCTACAAATGACCTTTGTTTAGATTTCCAGCCATAAAGGCATTAATGGAAACGAAAAAGCTGCTGAAATTGCGAAACAAGCCGCCACTCTCTCATCTATCGCTAACAATCCTTTGACAACATCCGGTCTAAAAACTTTTTTCAAATATCGTCTTCAACAACAATGGAAGGAAAATTGGGAGAAAACCTCGAACTCGAACAAACTTAGAACTATCAAAATGTCCACAGATCCATGGTCTACCTCATATCGTGCCAATTGAAGAGAAGAAATCTCTCCATGTCGTTTGCGCATAGACTATGCAAAAATCACCCATTCGTATCTTCTCGATGAAAATCCTCAACCTATCTATTATAGTTGCTCTGTTCCAATCACAATTCACCATACCCTCATTGACTGTCCAAAATATCACTATCAACGATTCGCGCATAATCTTCCCACATCACTAATCAATCTTCTCGGCAGTAGTCCTACTACCATAACGAACTTATTCAAATTCCTTCATAGAGTATTTATAATGACTGGTCTATGTTCTAATTGGTCATACGTCACGCGTGTAACAACGAATCAGCAAGTTGGAATGTGGTAAATTACCTCGACTAACTCGTAAAATAAAAACATAAATCAATTGATGATTCAAATCACAAGCGAATTTCAGTCGGTAGAAATGAAACTACCTACATTTTATCACATTCTAGCCTTATGATTGGTTATTACGCGCGTAACATATGAGCAATCAGAACCCAGACTAGTTACTATAACAACTCTATAAAACCGGTCGTCTCCCTTAACTTTAGTTCTCTGTTTCATCCGTGCCTCTGGCCTATGTTGCAGTTTATGACATGTTAATGGAGAAAAGTAAAACAAGTAAGTAAAAATTTCAATTTGAGTTGTGAAAATTATTAAAATCTACAATTTCCATTTAAACAAGAGTTGCTGATCAGTTCTCCCTACAGCGTTTGGATCAAGAAATGTATGTGTACATACTGTAAAATTGGACATTTTCCTTATCATTACAAATGATCTGAAAAGCAACAATATGAATTCCCTTACCTCCCTCCGTTCTCTGTTTCTAGAATTATGCGGGCCGAATTAGCTATTGTTTTTAATTAAAACCTCAGAAAAAAAAATACATGATGTGAAATACTGTAATTTTCCAGAATAACAAACGATGACCTTTGGAGACAAAAATTTCTTGAATTTCCTAAATAAACTGAAATATTACAAATCTAAACCCGAAGTGAAGATGGTAAATATATATGCCGATTAAGCAAACTGAAATTTTTTGGATACTCTACCAAGGTTCTTCAATGTATATTAACAGTATTTTATTAAATTAAAAAAAAATAGATCCAACCTTAGTACACTCTAGCGATACAGTATTTAGAATCCACTAGAATTTTAAGGCAACACCTGCTTAGCTTTTTTCGAGTAAAATAATTACAATTTAAGCGAAGAAAATAACGTCGTAAAATGTCGCTTAGGGCCTACATTATAAAAGTTAAAACTGAAGGCAAAATTCTGTACTTTTTCACCCGCACTTATGTGATTCATATGGAAAAATCTAAAGAATAATCCATCACAGAACATTTGACTCTTATGCAAACAAATGACCTCGATTTCCATTTCTTCGTTACCAGTCACCAAAAAAACCATAGACGATATCGAGAATCCATTATGCAAAACAGAGGAAACAAGTAATTCTACGTTAATTAACACCACTCTTCGTCGCAGATTCATTTTCCAACGTCGATAGAAACGACCAACACAAATGACAATTTCTTTTCTCCGTTATCGGTTTCGCGAAAATTCCTCGACTAGCGCTTTCTTTTTCTTCGCTCCCACTCGGTATCGTAAAACGTCTAATGAATTTCAAATGAGAGTGGAAACTTAGTTTAAATTCGTTGTTCGTACGAAAGCGCGGGTGACCGCCTAACGTGAAAGTAGTTTTTTTCGAAATTATATTAGCAAAAGACGTTGGAGATGAAATTTTCAAATTTCATTGTCCCCGGCGACGTTTATATCTGTACCGGTGTGTTAGAAATGTGGTATTAAACTTTATTAAGAATAGGTTGGTTAAATTTCTTTTCGCAATTTCGTGTCTCGACTGTGGATTTCCGAGTGATTTTCGACGATAATAAATTGCATTCGGTTGCTTCTTCGAAGAGAAAGTTAAGGTGGAAACTTAATCTGTGTAATTTCAGTAAGAGAACTTTCAAGGTCGAAAATTTCATTAAAAGTTGTCGTGTAAAAATTTATCGTTGTAAAAGAAACAGATATTCGGAGGTGAAAAGTTATTTTTGTCGCAATAATTTCCATTTTTTTGGTCATAACAGGCATAAAATTAGAGAAAAATTATTATTTAAAGCGATTTTAATTATTTTAATCTTCGGTGAAATTTATTTTTGTCTGTAAAAAGATACAGAAAACTTTACCCAGTGTTGATTTATATAACAAACATTCTCAAAATATATAACAAACGCCAATAAATGAAATAAATTAAGCGAATAATCTAGAAAATTGATAAATACCAAAAATATCACGATGATCACGCCACTTAACCATGATTGAAGTCAATTTACAAAAGTATTCAAAATACAAAAAACTCCGAAAATTCACCTCAAAAGGTAACAAATATCCACAAAAGAACTGCCCTCCACTGCACGTCACCGACGATACCCCAATAAAGAATTAAAAAACTCGAAAAAGTAAAAAATTACGCGACACGTAGTGGAAATTTCGCACAACGACGACGTCCGTTCGTATTAACGTAAAAAGGATGACTACCCGCTATGTTGAAAAACCTCGCGCTTCGGCTTTGGCTCATCAATTCTGTACAAGCGGCGGGTGAGATTCGGCTAACGGAGGGCGCCCTGAAGCCCCGGATTTTCATCTCTTTTTTCTTTTTCCTCTGTATCTATACACTTTAAAATGCAAATGTGTAAATTCATTCGAAGCTTATTGAACGTTGTTGCAGCGTAACTGCAATGCGTCTAAACATCTCATCTTCGATCCATTCGCATTTTGTTGACCTTTACATTGAACCTTAAAGTTAACGCAGCGAAAAATCATTTTAGCGGAATTTACTCCTCTCGTGGAGATTTTTTCGTCGTTTAACTACAGTACATTCTCTTCGATTTGATTTTTTTAAATTAAACATTAAAAAGTAATAGAGCAGTTTAAATTTTTAACGAAGTACGCAGTTATTTTTTTACGTCCGAATAGCTCTCGATTGAAGTATTTTTATTACTTTTTATTCCAGGTGAGAAGGAAAACTGGAGCAATTTGGTAGCTTAAATTTCCATTAAGTGACTTCGAATGGACCATAAAAGTGAATGATGAATTTTTGGCTTTATATAGCTATACGAAGAATTTCAAATTAATTCACCATTCGATCACAGGTAAGAAGGGCACGTAGTTGTATTTCGAATATATTCCGCCATTAGCGATCATCACGTTTTGGTAAGTACCAGTATAATATTTTTTTTATTGCTGTAATAGAAATGCACGATTCCAATAAATATTGAACTTCTTTTACGTCGTCGTTCTTGTTTAGGGGAAGATATCTCACATCGTTTGAAATGAGTGCATGGTAACAAAGTAGCTAGTAGAAATTTTAAATAACGACGGAATAAAATGCTGGGGCATTGTTGTTGTAGTCGAGTTAAACGGACAATAAAAAATATACTTGTTAGTTCAGCTCTACGTAGATATTCCGAATGGTATACACGTGGTAAACATGAAGAGAATATACTTGATGCAAGAACTCTTTTTGTTGAGCAAGGGAAGAAAGGGTAGGTTGTCATTACGTACTGCTTAGCTTCTCTTCGTATAACGGAAATATATCCAAAACAACAGGTAAATCTCGACATTTGATTCAATAGCTTTCAGTTAATACGAATAAGTACAACATAAATTAAATACTATTACATAGGTACCCACATTGCATGCTAAAATGAGCCAAATTTTAAATAAAACATGAAAGAAATTTCAGCCATGAAAGTTGATGAGGATATCTGCCAGTATGAAGAGAATGTTTTCAAAAAATTAAAAAATATATTTTTAGATAATTTACTCTTTTTTTGGTGTTTCAAAGTTGAAATTATTTTGTCGCCCAGATAGAAAATATTTTTGACCATCAATTTTTCACAATTTAAGGATTCTTATGACTTTTAAACATTTTTTCTGAAAAAGCACTAAATTACAGTAACACATATGTATGTAAAAGATCATAGTAAAAAAAACACAAGATGAACTCGAACGAACATGAACTGTATACTATAAAGTTATTCTATCAATTGTCCAGCATCTGTGAGCACACCAGTATTTATAGGTGCGTCGCATGTTCCCACTGTTTCCACTCTATTGATGTAAACAACGCACGTCAGTGGGGGCTAGTGGCTTTTACACGAGGCTACTTGTACTCGTTTCAATATGGGAAATTACTAGGTAATTTACGCAAGCGCCTTTTACACGAGGTTTTTTTTAACACATATTATTATTTTTTTTAATGAATAAAATAATAAATGTGTAATGTTTTTAATGGGAACAAAGTATTTGCTTGATTTGAAGTGTAAGGATTCACAAGGAAACGTTCTGAGCTGTGAGACACGGAGGCAAAGTTTCAGCTCGTCATTTTAGGGAGGCTAACCAAATCGTAAAGGGGGCTTTACTTTCTTTTTTTTTTGGTTGGTTGGCAATTTTGTATTGAATGCAAAATTTTACAAAGGGCCTCAAGTTTAATTGGTTATTCTATGAATATGTACTTCACCAGTCTATCTCATTTTTTGCAGATTTTATCCTTGTAGAAGTGTGGAAACACCATACCGCACCTCTAATGCAACAATACCACATCACAAAAAAAATCTTGGACTGCAAAAACACCACATCTCAAAAAACTACCAAAATAATTTGCGTTTCGAAAATGTGACTTTAGCATTGGAAAGAACGTGAAAAATTAGTGAGGATCAATAAAAAAAAAATGAATTTGAATATTTTGTTATTTACAAAGCAAATAACAAACAATCTTCTTGAGTTTCAGTTATTTAACGTATTTTGAGATGTGGTGTTGTTGCAGTAGGGGTGCGATATGCTTACAATATACTAAGTGAGTCAGTTGTGCCAAATTTCGTTTTCTTTTTTAAGAAGTGCAGGAGTGTTCACAATATTTGCTTGAGGACTTCAAAAGGACATCATTAAGGTTCTCAATTTTGAAGTCAGCATTTTAAAAATTTTCAAATTTTCTGACAATAAACAATTTTCTACCTTTCAAAGTCATATTTTGTGAATCAAAGACTAAAAAAAAAATTTGCTGACAATTTTTTTTAAATTTAGAAGTAATTTTTTTTTTTTCAAAAAGCACCAATTTTGTTTATTTTCAAAAATAGACTACAAATGGAATATCAATTGGTTGTGTGAAATTGTGCATAGTATTGGCTTAATTTAAACTATTTTGGAACCAAGGGACAAAATATGCTCGATTTTTATCCGGCAAAGTAACGTTTTTGCTTCAAAATGACTTTATATAGATGTTTCAACATCTTAAAGCTTAGACTCCGAGTCCTGCAGAACGAAAATAACGCATATTTTGCCTCATGTGTCTGAAAAGCCATAAATCAAGACCACTGTATACATACTACCAATAAATTAGCCATTTGTCGTTCATTTTTTAAAATTACCAAAATTGGTGCTTCTTGAAAAAAATTCAAAAATTGTTTAGTCCTCCTAAATTGAAGAAAAATTGCTACAATTGAATTTTTTCGTTGCTCTTTAAACGAAAAAATATGATTTTAAAAGATGAAAAAATTTTCCAAAATGCTTCAATTTTTTTTTAATTTTAAAATTGTAAAAAGTTTTACTTCATTTTGAGGGTCTAGGTAAGGAGCTGAAATTTTTATGACGTACTTTCGAAATTATTTAGCAAACATTGTGACCACTCTCCTTCATTTTTTGAAAAGAAAAAAAAATGGCCCACCCCAATACACTCTCCCATAGAAGCACACGTGGTACAGCACACCAAATCGTCCAAAAATGTATAAATTTTTTTGTATTTTTTTCATTATTAGTATTTTTTTAAATTTTGGATTTCGGTCACATGTATCTTACCCCCCCCCCTCCCCTCAAAAAAATACATCGACAGCTGAAATTTAATAGGCATTAATCTAGTGCTTTACTTTCCATTAAACATTGCCCCTTCAAAATCAGGGTATCACGCCTTGGAGCATCTTCCATTATAGGACAAAATATGACCGATTTTCGCTTCGCAGAGGTTCTCAGAGTACGAGTTATTTCGTAATGAAATGTCCAAGTGGTGTAATTTGGAAGCAAAATTGTTATACTTTGAGAACAATGACGTAGCGGTGGACTTTATAAAGGGAAGTCATAGAAAGAAAAACTACAATTCAATTATAGAATTTTTTTTACGTTTTATGGGAGTCATTATTTGACAACTAATTTTCCTTTGCCTTTTCGACTTTTCAAAATAAAGAGAAATCGGTCTCACCCTACTGCATGCCTATTTATTACTTATGTGAGAAAAAAGTCAAAACTAGGTATAAAATGTACTATATCAAGCAAGTACATTAATATATTGTATAAAATAAATCTACCTTTAAGCGAATTAAATTTCCCGTCGCTGAAAGTATAATTATACCAAACCGAAAAGCGCCGGTAATTAGGCTGAGAGGTCAATGGCAATTGAGAGTTCGCGTGATATCATCAAGGTTTTGGAAAATCCAATTATTTAACGCTTACAGACCAACACATAAACGACTCGGCGCCACTTTCGGGCAGCTCGTAGCCCAGATTTTTCGTGTTCTTATCCTAATCGAGTCGGTTTTACACACATTTTATTCATGTAATTCGTTCGTCCGTACAGAGCCTTCAGCACGCGTGATTTTGTCATAAAAACGACGCGGACTTATCATCGATACGACGCTTCCAATCTTTTTCCATTTTGTGCGTCGTAAAGATGATTAAATACAGGCGTCGCGACAACTCGCTAATTTCGTATAAGACGGCCGAATTTTAAAGATATGTAATCAAATCACGCCAATATGGTTTATCGCCAAGTTTCATCTGCTTGGGCGTTTTTCATTCGGAGCTTTTTATTTGGTAAATAAGTATTACGCTATAAAGTCGCCGGCAGACGGCAGTGTTACATTATGGGCTATACGGTAATTTAGTGGGTGTCGGTTGACGTTAAATCTTTTCGAAAATGTATTTTTTCCTTCGGTTGTATAATTCGTAAATAATTTCAATTTGTGAAATTGCTACTTATATGCAGAGAACGTTGATATGATGGGAAATACGTTTAATATAGCGATGAAATCACGCGATTCATTTCCGAAACGTTTATTCCATATTGAAAGCTGTGTAGGTTTAATTTGTGTGCTTCCGTGGAGTCCAATTATACTAGTAAAACCTTTTGAAGATAGCACGAAATCAAAATTCTTTAAAATTTGCTAAAAATTGATCATTTGAGTTTATTTTTTCTTTCTTGGATTTATTTTTATTGAATTCACTACACCCAAATTCAAAGGGTCATCAGCTAACCTTACATAGAAAGTTTGATCTTTGTAGCTTAATTTGTTGAGGAGATAATGGATGATTCGTGAAAATTTCTGTCATAATTTCCTCTCAAGGAGTCGTTATTTTTCTAGCTCTCTTCCAAACATGGATTCGTTTTATCTTATGACAACATAATCAACATTCTTTGAACTTTCGTTGGCTGCCAGCACATTTTAGCATGAATACGCCCTTTTTTTCCCCTCCATCATCATCTACGAAGATGTTTTAAAATCTGGTATAATTCTTATCTACAAAATCATATATGCTCATATTTATCAAGTTTGAGCTATTTGTGGCTCCTTAAGCCTTCCTCAAATTTTAACCATTCGCCATTTTTAATCAGTTTTTATCTATTGAGAAGTTATATGATGTGATTCCAAACTAAACCCACAAATGAAGTTTGATTTCTTATTGACTGATTTGGAAAGAGATATAAATTTCATGGCTCTAAATCAAAATGTCCTGAAAAGGCTATTTTTGGTCTAACTGGAGATTAAAATTTTTATATTTCAATGTCCTTTACGTGCTTTCATGGGAGTTCAAAAATGAAAAAATTTAGGTAATTTTACCCCCTTCAGCTGTTCTTAAAATTCAAGTGAACCGCCATTGTGAGTCGAATCGAAAACTCGAAAAAATTTTTTTGCATACATTCACAAAAAGTGTGTTATCAAATTTTCATCGATTTTCATCCACACTGGCTTGTGTAGCGTAGAGGGGGAGAAAATAAATAACAAAATTCTAGGTACTATATGGTACTATTTGCCATGAGTAATCAGAAATTACCTGAAGCACGAAGAAATAGGAAGAAGAGAGTGGACCGAATTTAGGTATTTTTTTCAAAAAGCGAAAGGGATAATTACAATACTTGCTTAATGGCTTCAAGAAGGACGTCATAATAATTTCAGCTCTTAACTTAATTTTTAGATCAATTAAAAAGAAGTCAAAATTTGAAAAAAAAATTAATTAAAAAAAAATTTTTTTCAAATAATTTTTTTTTTAGCTTTCCAATGTCATACTTCGTCGTTCGAAGACTAGAAAAAATTTTCATACTTGGTGTTGGGCAATTATTTTTCGAATAATCGATTTCGATTATTTTTTTTTAGATTCAAACAATCGATTAATTTTTTATTAAAAAATAAAATAATCGAACAATCGATTATTTTTTTTTTGCGGTAAATAATGCTGCTTAAATGGTTGAATCTTGAATGATCGATGGAGAAATATCAACATGTTAAATTTTCTCCATTTTAATTAATTGATAATTAATACATGAGTGTTTTTCATTCTATATTTTTTAACAAATTTTTTTTGTGATAGATTAATTTTTTGAATTCTTCGAATAATTTTTCATAGCAGCAGAATGAAGAACAAATTATCAGAAATAGACTTCTGGATTTCAGTCCTGTGTGTCTAAAAGTTCTATAAGTAAGGTAGGTGTACCAAAAGAGGCCACCCTCAAGTTTAAACACCCCTTCCACCCCCCCATGCTTGAAAATGTTGAAAATTTAGTGACAGGTACCTTGAACTCTCTATGAATTATGATCAATTATAATCGATTATTCGATTTTTTTCGTCGATTAATCGAAGATTCGATTATTTTTTCAGCAATTAATTTCGATTCGATTATTTTAAATAATCAAATTTTCCCAACACTACTCCGACTGGCGGCCGGCTTTGCGATTCGAAAACCTGCCAGTTGGTAACACTGGGGCAAGGTCACATTTGTCGTTCATTTTTGAAAAAAAAAAAAAAAAAACTTTTGCTTACTGGAAAAAATTTAAAGAACTGTGTAGCCTGCAAAACTCCTAATTTAAAAAAAAAAAAAATGATGACTAAAATTCTTTACAGTCTTCAGACAACAATATATAACTGTGGAAAGTGAGAAAATGTTCATTCGCCGAAAAATCCGTTTTTATTTTTATAATTTCAAAATTTTCAAAACTTTGACTTCATTTTATGAGGAGCGGAGTTTGAAAATTAAGTTAAAGGGCTGAAATTTTCATAACGTCCTTTTGAAGTCATTTGGCAACTATTGTGATCACCTTCTCATCATTAAAAAAAAAATGATGCTCAGCCCAATGAAAGACTCCATCCTATCCGATTTCTTCCTCCCAAACCACATAACCTGTAGTGACTATTGCGCTATCATTTTCAGTTTAAAATTTGAATGGTCCTTTCGTGAAAGACTTTCCAGCTGTACTCATCTATTACGAGTGTGGCACGGCGTTGTAATGACGTATTGTTATGTGAACTCAGCTAACCTTCCTATATAGTTAGATTAAAATAATAATTGATTCTCCTCTTGCGAAGGAAATGATGTACTGGAAATCCAATAAGGACGAACGATTTCGGTGGCTGTATTCCAGAAACTGAATTTAGTTAGCTATTTATAAATTGACTCGTTTAGTACCTAGTACGACAAGTTTAGGTCGAATAGAGGACCAACAAAATACAAGATGAAATTTTTTTCGTAAAAATGTAATTAAAATAATTAAATGGGAAAATGATTTCGTTAAATTAATGCCAGTAAGAATTAATGAAGATTGTTGGCCTAAACTTTACCACAAAACAATTAGACAAAGCTGCTGACGATGGTTTAAGAACATTTACGCCGTTTTATTTATAAAAATGGAAAAAGATGCAAGAACACGGCAAAAATACTGTCGAAGAACAAAAAAATCGAGAGAAAAAAATTAAAATAAGGCCACGACGTAATATCACGTAATTATTTTTCTGGAACAGAATTTCTTTCTATTATCAATTACGCGGTTCTGTAGACGCAGCTCTGTGCTAATTTGCTTTCGTTCAAATTACTTTTTCCTCCGCACCTTTTTTTTTAATTCAACTACAAGAACGAAATGCCTCAACGAATTTATGTCTACAGTTATTCCACGAGCCAGAATTTATAGTCATATGCTTTGAAAATCGACAGCCGAATCTTTTTTGTTTCACGGGAACATTTGAGGTGTTATGTAAGTATATCCAGGGTAACGGATGAGAAGAAAAGGCTTATCCTTTTTTTTTTCATCCACTTCCGTATATATTTTTACAGCTTTGTGCGCTTAAAACGGAAAATATGCCTACGTGAAATGATTTACGATTTCGTTCGGACGTATTTTCTCATCCGTACGCATGCGAGAGATGATTAAATTATTGAAAAAAGCGTATCTCGGAGGAAAATTTTCACCACTTTTACCAACGAAATACACACGGCGAAAGGCTGTAAAATAAAAATAGCCAATTTGGCGCATTCGTCGAGAATACAAAGACGCGTTAGTTTAATAAAAAATTAACGCTTTAGTACCAGCGTGGAATTGGTTTATGAGGGGTTTGTTTTCATCGCAAATATAAACGATCGTTTATCACGTACCAGAGTTGTTTGGCCGAGACGAAATTAAAGAATATTCGCGAAAAACCTTTTTTTATGATTGATGAAGCGCATACGTTAAATTTCGCAGACGAGTTTTCATTTTTCCAATTTCATCTGGAGCCTTTTCGGTTTTTACGATTAATTGAGCCGAAAAGATTTCGAATAAAAAAGAAACTTTTCAAACTCGCAACGACGCGTTGGGTGCAACGTTAGTTGAGAAATTATTCTATGGCTTTGAAACGGTCAAAGAAAGGGGAAAAAACTCGATAAGAATCGCGGCGTAGTTTTCTTTTCTTCCTTGTCTTTTTAAATGGTCTTTTGTTAGGAGACGTTTTAAACCGCCGTTCAATGGACGGAATCGGGGATCGAGTAAATAAGACTTGGTGTAACTTCACGTTGCCAATTTTAGGATTGATTTTTTTTTCTATCATTTTCCACTGTTTTTGAGAATGAGGTGCCTATATGTATTAACGATATTTCTTCAACAAAAAATCATTCCAAGTCAAAACCATCTCCTCCCAACGTCATTTTACTCTTACCCTATCTCCTTCATAGAAATATAGACGGGTCTGAGCCTATAAATTTTAACTTATTTCTTCACGGAAAAGTACATATAAGATGCTTCTAGAACCAAAGTCTAGTAAATAACCCTTTCCCCTTGCTTAAATAAGTAAGTTACATCAAAATGATTCGGTTCAAGTAAGTGCAAAAGTAACATTTACTAAAAAGGTTTCATCTTGAATCTATGAGAATTTTGAGTATTGATTGGATGTTGCCTATCCTACATGAGCACACCTACATGGTAAATAGATACACTGAAAAAAAATAAGAAAAATTGTACAGTACTGAATACCTTCAGTTCAGGAGTGAAATAGGTGAAACGTAATTACTATGCTGAAATGTATGTATTTCCAAAATTTCAGGACTCAATAAATCACATGCGCTTTTCATTACTGACTTATGTATTAATAATCCCATTGAGTTCGGGACTCAGTGCATCATATAAAGTACTGATTCATGAATAATGTGCTGATCCCTTGTTAATTCAGAAATGAATCCATTTCTGCACAGTATTGTGTACTGAAATTACCTACTTCGTGTCACAAAATTACTGTATTTTTGCAGGATTCAATACCTTATTACTTTCCATTTGTTATAGAGAAGTACAGTAATGAATGCTATTTATGGAGATTCAAGTACATTATTTATTAATCAATATTATGTATGAAGTACTCAGTGCTGAAAAGTTCAGAATTTCATAAACTTTTGCACAGTAATTAGATTCGACATTAATCATTACCTCAAATTCACAGTATTCAGTACTTTATTCCTTTTTTCATTTTTCTCAGTGTACCTGGAAAACACCGTTTTGAGTAGAGCTGTCTAAGCGAATGGAAGAATCGAATATTCGATTTTTTATTTTCGAATATTCGTTAAAAAATTTGCTTCGAATATTCGATTCCTTCGATATTGGAATTTTTGAATCGCTTTGATATTCAATTTTTCGAAACGATTCGAAAATTCAATTCGGTTTGAATAATTCCTTCATAAATGTAAGTTTATAAATACGCAGATGCGACGATTTTTGTTTCTTCTTATTCTACTATTTTCCGTATTCTACTACATTTCGATCACCCCTACCCTTCCCTTGAAGAATACATCGTTGTCTTCGTCGCATCAGATTTGCCTAGAGCATAAAAAACTCAGGCCTATTCAACGAATGTAAAGAAAACAACGAAAACGAAAAGAGAATAATAATTTGACTGATTTTCATCATCGTTGCGTGGACTAGTGGTGTTTTCATTTTGAGTTTATGTTTAATGCAATCAATACGGCGCCTTTAGTGGTTAGGAAGTATTTTAAGAGAATTTATAAAGAAAAGGCCCGGTGTACGTTATGCGAATTCGAAATGTCATATCATGGCAGCACTGCTTCATTGAAAACCCATTTATCTAGGATTCATTCTAGCCACATTGACTTCGGCAACGTAAGCAACAACGAAAATAAATTTAAAATTTCAACAATTACATATTTTGTAAAAAATAATAAAAATTTACCATTTTCATTTCAAACGGATATCACGTATATTTTAGAGATTTTCATTGAAATATTCGATTGTTTTGCGTATTCGAATTTCTTAAGTTATCGAAGCTTCGAATATTCGATTCGCTTCGATATTCAAATATTCACTTCGAATATTCGATTTGATATCGAATTTCAAAATGGCTTATATATTCGAATATTATTCGAATCGAATACTTTTCGAAAATAGAATATTCGATTTTTTGTTTCAAAGTTGACACCATTGGTTTTGAGCTTATGCATCTCTTATGAACCACTTACTTAAGTATATTCTCTCAAGTTGAGCTCAAGTTAATGTCAAATAGATATTCCACTTCACGTTAATTTACAAAAAATATTGATTTCTATTCAGGGCCATAGCCAAGATAATTTTATCAAATTTTATCAAATTATACTTATTTATCTGGTCATTTTTCTGATCAAATTTGATCAATTTACTTTTTCTTGGAATTGAGTTGGGGACAAAATTTTTATGAACTCCTTTTGAGTTCACTTAGTAACTAATATGACATCACCTCTTCAAAAAAAAAAAAAAAAAAAAAAAGCGAGTAAGCAACCATGTCACATTATTGGAGCTGAGTTTTTTAATTAGGGCTCGTTCAAGTTTGAAAATAATGTTACTAACCCTTTCATATGTATAGGCCACACCTAATCACGAATCTCCTTACCCTATCTCTTCTAAAACCACTTTAGGAGTTCAATTAAGAACAAATGTAATACTTCTTGCCATGCAGTAATCTTACGAATACATATCTCTCAAATTACAATTACTTGAAGCTCTTCAAATTATCGTGAAACTTTTACAATCAGCCATTTTGGATCAGTTTTGACTCAAATTTAAGAGGTCATATTCTGATCATCAACTAATCCTACATACAAAGTTTGACCCTTCTAGAAAGATTTGGTGAAGAGATATGGAAGATTCGTGATATTTCCTACACCAATTTCCCTCAAAAAGCAGTTTTTTGTTCTAAATCCACTTCAAATTCACTGGGAAGCTAAAATCAAAAGAGGCTGGTCACTTAAACTCATTTAATCATATGACGTCTCAATAAAAAATTTTCAAGCTTTTGTGTATCCCCACTACATTTTGAGGTCGATAACGCCTCCTCTTCCACATGTGAAAGTGATTTTGCGACATAGTATGCTTTTTATCCCCAACAATCATATGATTTCATATAAATTGCACCTTTGTGACATTGAGGCTCTTCAAGTTTCACTCAAATTTTGATAATCTACCATTTTAGAGCCATTTTGACTCAAATTCAAGAGGTCACGTTTTGGTTACCAACTAACCTTACTTACAAGTTTGACTTCTGTAGGAAGATTTGGTGAAGACATATAGAAGATTCAAGAAACTTCATGACTCAAAACATCCTCAAAAACTTGTTTGCGCTTCAACTCCCCTCTAAAACTTGTGAAGCTGAAATTTTGATATGTTGGTATCCTTGACGCATTCTTTCATGTAAGTTCAAAAACAAAATTTTGAGTTTAATTTCCTTCCCCCCGCTCCTCTCAAAATTTGAGTCATTCGTTACTTTCAATTGTATAAAAAAAAAAAACAAAAAAGGATATTTTTTGCATTTTCAGGAAGAGTCTCTCACCAATTAATTTTGTGCGAATTTCATGAATAACGAGGGAGAAAACAAACTAAAATATTGCACGTTTGTCAGTTGATTACAAAAATTTGAAGACCCCCCACTCTCCCCATCCCCTTTTCCCTAATTAGGTAAGTTGTAATAGCTCTCGTTTTCATTACAAACTCGGTCAAAAAAAAAGAAAAAGGAAATTCGGCACATTGTGTTACCTACTTCTCGGCATTGAAAAGAACATTATAATTATCGATTTGTACATTAATGTCAAAGGAAAAAAAGAACAGATAAAATTAAATGAAAATTCATTGTAGTTATGATAAAATTTGATGAAATTTTATATATTCCAACAAAAATTAGGTACTTAGAAGCTTATCAAATTTAATGAAAAAAAATTTAATCTTATCAATTTTGATCCGAAAGGTGATGAATTGGATTTGATTGAATTTTCTCAAATTTTATGTAGTTTCATCAAATTATATCTGATCGTTTCTTGATCAGATTTAATCACTTTCTTGTTCTTGGGGTCGTATCATTCAAATTCGAAGTGCTACATTCTTGCAACTAAAAAAGAATGTTTTGCATATTTTAGAGAGGGGACCATTTTTGTTACTTTGTGGGCTAAATCCGCTTCGGCTGAAGGCAGTTCTGATGGAATAAATTCGGCGAAATTGTTCATTTTTAAGCGAAAGTGTGCCAGCGTTATCATCGAAATCGGAAATTCGGGTACGCGAAGGAAATAAAGCTGGCGTTCGTTTGGTTGAATAGAAGCTGCGACGGTGTCCTATAAATATGTAATTCTTTCATTTGGTAAAAAAGAACAATGTATTGTGTGGTAACGAAAACTAACGACGCGTTTTGTTAGCCTTTGCTTTTATTGTAGCGACGTAGAATACAAGAAATACGACCGCTGCGAAAACCTTTAAATTGAGTACGCGACATCAAACACCATAGTTTACGAGTATGGTTGCGATGGAATTTCGATGAGAAATTGCAGCCTTCAGTGCGATTTCACGGTGATGGCGCGCAGACGGCTTACTCTACACAGATAATATCGTCAATTTGAAAAGCATCGGGGATTTTATTCGGATTCGTTTTTACAAAATATCATGGCATTCAATGGCTGCGTTATCGATAAGGTATTATATTGAAATTGACGCAATTTTTTCGTAAGAAGCTGAAAAAGATTTCATCGTTGAAATACATAATTTAATTTCCTCAGTAAGGATTCACTTCATACTTATTTGTAGTCCTTTTCGCAGAATAGCTGAATTTCCATCGGATATAAAATGCATCTAAGCTCGGGTATTACAGCAGATATCGAGAGTAATACTTGCGCTTAATATGATTGAATAACAGAAAAATAACAATCCGTATCGTTCGCCTAAATGAACGTAATAGAAAGGCGAGTATTATTGAATTATAAAATGGACTGATGCGACAAATATTTACGATGAAAGCGATTACAAATTTGAAACTTGAAAAAAGAAAACTCGCAAAGGAAATCCGAAGACCAAATAGACGAAAACGTTTAAGTATATATTCGCAGCCACAATCAATTTAAGAGGCCACGATAGCGGATGGAAAAATTCTTTCAAGTGTAAATTACCATAATCGCTTTTAAAACAACCACGAAGTGTTATCAACACGAAAAAAAATTATTTAATTAACTTTCGCATGACTCTATTGTCGCTTTGTATGAGCAACAAATTTTTCGGTAGGGGAAATTGCTATATTACGTGAATGATTTTTTTTTTTACTTCTGAATATCGATATAAGTGATTAATCGCCTATTATGAATAAGGAAACGGTAACGAAGTACGGCTATAAAATGATTATCAAGAGTTGTGGCCACCCTTGGAATTTTTAGGCCTTTCATACGGAATAGTTTTCTTTAATAATGATTATTTATGTAAACTAGAGGAAATAAATGCTGATGGACTTCACACAACTTGTCCTCGATTTTTTTTCATTTATGCATATGTCTTCATCTTTTATATCGAAATTATGTTCATATTGCAGTGATCCAGACATCCAGTGAACATTTTTTTATTCGAGCCCTTCCAAATAGTTTTACAATGTTCCGACTAGAAATCCAGTTTGAGAACGTTGAGTTGGAAAATGATGGTGTTGGGAATAATCGATTATTTTGATAATCGATTATTAGTATTGTAATTATTTTGATAATCGATTAATCGACCAAAATCACCAAAAATAATCGATTAATAATCGATTATCGATTAATTTTCAAAAAATCTGAAAAACCACTCAAACTGCAGGCCATACTTGTAAATTTTGATTAAAATTGAAGAAAAGAACAAAAACACCAAAAAAATTATAATTTACAAAGCAAATTGTAATAATTTTTATTTAAAAAATTAAAAAATGAGCGTATTTAAAGTAGAATAGAAAGATTATAGAAATTTAACAGAGCAAATCGTAATAATTTTACTCATAAAATTAAAAAACGAGCATAATTCAAAGTAAAAGAATTATAGGTAATTCAACAAAGCAATAATCGTAATAATTTTTACTCAAAAAATTAAAAAACGAGCGTAATTCAAAGTAAAAAGATTATAGGTAATTTAAATAACCTGTAATTTTTTTACTTTGAATTACGAGAAATCGGCTGGCACCTCTTATCTTGAAGCTTGAACATGCTTGTTTTATTATTACTATTTGCTTTGTTTACAAAGCAAATCGTAATAATTTTCATTTAAAAAATTAAAAAACGAGCGACGAGCGTATTCAAAGTAAAAAGATTATAGGTAATTTAACAAGGCAAATCGTAATAATTTTCATTTTAAAAAATTCAAAAACGAGTGTAATCAAAGTAAAAAAATGATAGGTAATTTAATAAAGCAAATCGTAATTTTTATTTAGAAAAACAAGCGAGTTTTGAGAACCTGTATCCTCGTTCACCAACTTTGTTCTTTTAATTTTATATTTATTTCTACCCAGCATAATTATTCACTTCATAATAATTAATGCAATTAATATGGAAAAACCAAAAACGACAAAAACGTAGATTCGACTTAACGAACCACCGACCACGAGGTAACGTAACGACAACGAAGCGGGAAGCCGAGGTTAACTAACGGCCAACAACAAAAATCTGAAAAATCGAAAAATAATCGATTATTTTATGAATAATCGATTAATTGAATGATTTTTAAAATAATCGAATAATCGATTATTTTCGATTAATTTTGTCGATTAATCGCCCTTTTCGATTAATCGATTATTAATCGCACAACACTAGAAAATGAAACTTTTTTGAGAATTCCAAAACTTTTAAAACGATACTTGGTATTATTTCAAAATTTCGATCTACTCAAATGACATAAGAATGATTCCGTATTTTTCAAAAATGGCGATCGATATTCTTAGATTATTTAGTCGCAGTGGGCTCTGAGGCCTCGCGAACGTGATCAATTTGTGATTCATTTGTCATGGTAGGCTTTGAAGCTCTAGCGAAAGAATGAGTTTTCAATCAGTTGCGATAGATTTTGAAGCCTTGCAAAAGTATAAGTTTTAGTTAATTGCAGTATGCATTGATGCCTTCACGATAACAGAGGAGGTAGGCAGACAGTTTTACCCTCTCAGATAGGGATCCGTTAGCTGGGGTACTGGTCGAACAACCAAGAATTTGTAAACAGGGAGGCGACACTTTGTATGAGACGATTTAAAACAAAATTATATTGAACATTAGAAAACAATGTACAATTACAAAATTAAAAAATGAATACATATAAATATTACGTGCAAATAACGGCTTGTTATGTAAAAACCTGTGCTGAGTATGCGGTTGGCCATTACTATATATATACCCTGCTACTCAACAGTTTATCTGCGAGTAGCCAGACGTACCAACCAACACGTCTAACCAGCTAGGCTAACAATGATAAAAAAATTAGCTTAAGACACAACTTTACGTTCTTGTAGAAATGAAACAAGTTTACCTAGGCATAAATGAAGGATAACACCTCCCCCCACCACTCTTTCTCTTCTCTTCAATATCATCTGTAAAAATGCATTTGGAATAATAGAATACTTCTAGCCCGATTACGATTAAGTCATATTGAAATAAAATAAAATTAATCCAAATAAATGGCTCAATATAAAAAGTCTTAGGTAGCTAACCATCGTTTTGTGAATCAAAAACTCCCAGCAATGAGTGCTCAAACATTATAAATTATATAATCAGTATAAATGATTATTGATTATAGCATAATTATAAATGATCATCACATCCAAAAAGTAACTAAAATTTAGAGCAATAAAATTTAACATAAATTTTAATTTAAAAGAATTCTCCTATTAACTAATACAATCTAAAAATATTTGTTCGAATTATGAAGTTGTAAGCTCTTTATTTGTTATCATAATCTTTCTCATAAAAATGATGGTTAACCGTGTAAAATGTATTACCACAAATGAATAGGGCACACAGCAGGAAGTATTGCCAACCTTGACGATTAAACACTGAAAATTTCCTCCGAACTCTTGAAAAAATTCTAATTAATTATTTCATGTTCAAGGTTTTTAAAGTTTTTTCAGTTCATCTTATAATATCATGATTAGATATATTTTTAATACTTTATGTTACTTGGAAAATCATCTTAATTAGTACCTACTTTTACCATCGATTTTCATATACCCTGTGTCCAACTGATTGTGATTTTAACACCCCCAATCGCTAAATTCCCTTCATCCACAAAAAGTATTCGTTATTTCATTTCTTTAACGCATAAATAATTGTTTCTCTATGATTTCAATTCATAATTAATAAGATTATGAATGTTTTTAAACTTTCAACGTTTCATCCTAGTTAATTTTACAACACTGATTTTCGAAGAAATGAATTCAAATCAACCAAATAACCAGTAAAAAATTATTTAAATCATAGAATTTGAGTTACCGAAGTCCTAAATTATTCATTATACCATAATGAAATAAAAAAAAAAAAAAACAAACAAACAGAACAGGTGATATTTTTTTTTCATGAAAGAGAATTTCGCGCTCAGGGGTGTTGAAATCAGTTAGACACAGCGTATAGACTGCTAATGACTGCATAAGTGTAATGTAAAACGATGTCATCGACATACAAGTCTCGAAATGCGTAGTAGGCATTGCGCGGAGTTTATTATCAGTTATCATTTGGATGGTTATAACGGAATAACATACCGAGCGTCCAAGTGATTCGGGTATAATCATCGCAAAAATCTCAGTTCTTTGATAACATAATAAAAGTTGAACTAATATTTCTAAATTAGAAATCGTTTTTAAAATTACTTTAATGAATTTTAAGGCTGATAAATTCATTTCAACAGCAATACAATTTCTTTACATTTGAAAAAACCAATTTCAAATAATTGGTAAAGAGATTTTTCCGCTGATTGTACCCGAATCACTTGGACGCACGGTATTATGCAGATGTTATGTTTATAAATTCAAGACTCGCGCATGCGCATAATGCATATCGCGACTTCTAAAATGTTAGTGTCGGAGACAATTGAGCTAATGTGCATTAGCAGTCTATATATGAAAGTCAATGAGTTTTACTAACTTGTTTTGTTTATTATTATTATCATCATCATTGGCTACCTATTGTATTTTCTCTACGATTACGATGTAGTCTAGATAGAATTGCAAAGCATGTAAGCACACTAATACGGATGAAAAAAATTGTGAAAATTTAAAAAATTTATTTAGAGGTAAATCATCTCTAAATTATTGATAAATTACATCCCAAATAAATGAAATATAGATTTCAAGTAATTAAGTATTTTTCACCAGCTGAAAGTTTCACAAACTCGCAGTTAATAGTTACAGACATCGTTATTGGTGATGGAAAAGTCTTTTGTTAAATTCGTTTCATTGGTAGAGTGACTGATGACGACTTTACAACTTTATCATCGTTGAACATATTTTTCTTAAAAGTAAAAGCGAAACCTATCAAGACCCCGCAATATGCGTTGAGAGCGGTCAAAGAAAAAATTATAAAAAGACCCCATTCAGATTCTGTTATATCGGAGTTGATCACACCCAACGCAAAGGATAAATATGTAAAAAAACTTGTCACTCCGTTTACCACTAACAGACGCGTATGCAAGGAATACTTCATCATATTACGAATATCCGCTGATTTTATATAACAGATTAATATAACGTACAGAATAACACATACAAAACGAATTACAATCATAGTTAAAGCGTTATATTTTATATAAGTCTGCAAATCGAATCGCCTTATAGGAAAAATCAAGAATGGAAAGCACCACGCAACTATGGAATAAATTAAAAAGATCTTATGACGAGGACCGTTCGAAATACGAAACTGTACGATACTTTTTCTTATGCTTATTAACATATCTAGTGACATAATAAATATCCATAATGTAGAACTTTGTTGAAAATAGCTTGTGATAGTAGTTCTACTTATAGCGCTATTATCGCTTAAGTCGGAGTTAAATATGCCCAAACTTCCACATAATTGACACAAATTGCGCATTATTAAACAAAACGCATACGAAGCTAAATTTTTACTTGGTAGGCTATGCGGCTTGTTTGCATTGATAAATTTATATAAATGGATAGTTAAAATTATGTTAGATACTATGTATCCAAATTTTTCTATGGGCGCGATTATGGTGTAGAAATAGTATGCTCTTGTTCCAACACTTGGATTCATACTCCAAAACCGGAAAATTCTTTCCTTTAAGCCATACACGATGGATTCAGTTGTGAGCTCAGTTTCCATATTTGTTTTGTGTATTTAACTGACACTCTGCAATAAATGATCGGAAAAATTTTATCGCAAATAAGGAATTGTTTACACGCAGTACAATATTTCAATAAACTTTTCAATGTTGATTGTTGGCTTAATCAATATGTTTTAATTACTTTTCATATAGGGAACAAATGCCTTAGCGAAGAACTATAAGAACTTCGTCGCACATAAATCGTAAAATATTATGCCCAATTTTTTAGGCTCTGTTCTTGGACATTTGATCGCTACACCATTTGTTCGCTATATCTACAGAGGTCGTCATATATTTGCTACAACAGCTACCTAGTTGACTACTACATCATTTGTTCACAAAAACAATTGTTTGTCAGTCATTTGTTTCAAACGACATTTGGTCGCTACATGAATATTAATAAATCAGATATTATAAACAATCCAGACAATTGATCACTACAGTATTTTCTTACCATGAGATTTCTCCAAGAAAATATAGAGATCAAATGTCGTAGTGAACAAATGTTCTAGCGAACAAATGATGGACTTAATCAATACGATTTGATGATTTTTTTCATAAAATGAACAAATGCCTTAGCGACAAATGTAGCGATCAGTTGTTGGTTTTATTCTACGATTCAAATGCCAAACTTTATGGAAAGATTTAAATAATGACTTTTTATGCATAAGATAAAATATATCTTGATGAGAAAATGTCACGGTTATTAACATGAACAAATGTCGTAGCTAACAAATGATCGTCAATTTGTCGATTCGTTGAAACGAGCAAATGATGCAGATGTCGTTGCAAACAATAATTATTGTTGGTTTCACATTTCTGTTGTTGATTTCTCTTCTCTACAAGTTTTCAAAAAATGACAGAAAAGCATGCGTGAAAAATAAATTCACAGAAACCCTCAGCAGAAATAATAATAAACTATGTCCCCAACTTGAAGTTTGGTCAATAAGAAATGAGGGCTCTTGAAGAATCAAATTTAGTCCTATTACCACTTTTTGGTGACCTTTGGTATATTGGTTTTTTCACATAGGACCAGGGACGTACCGAAAGGGGGAGGGGGGAGTTTCCCCCTTGGCTTTTGGAAAGTTGGTAAATTTGGAGTTTTAGCGTAAAGCAGGGCTACAAAACCGATTGGAACCGGAACCGAACCGGAACCAAGAACCGGTAGAACCGATAAAATTTTGGAACCGGAACCGAAACCAGAACCAATATTTTGAAATTTGTACTAAAGCTGGAACCGGAACCGGAACCGAAAATTTTTACTGAGAACCGGAACCAGAACCGGAACCGATATGAAAATATATTGGTTCCGGTTCTAGAAAAGTTTAATCTCTATTAATAAGATTAGAGTGCGCTAATAGCTGTATACTCTAGGTTGTAGGTAACTTTTGTAGTGTTTCATTCTATAAATTACAATCTGTGATATCGTACATCTTGGCAAAATACTCTCTAAAATTGATAAAATTCGGGATCTTGGGGTTGTTTACAATTTACAAGACCATTTTGCAATAGTATTATTTTTCAAATTTTGGTTTCAATACTCCCTCCTGATTATGCTTGTAAAATGGAGTATTTTGATAGGTCACACATGTTTTTTTTTTTTGGAACCGATAAGAACCGGAACCGGAACCAGAATCAAAACTGAAGTCATAGAACCGGAACCAGAACCAAAACCGGAACCAATATTTGGGAACCGGAACCAGAACCCGAACCAGAACCAATATTTTTTCGGTTTTGCAGCCCTGGCGTAAAGTTGGTAAACTTGACCACTTGCGCAGTATTATTACAGCTATTTTTAAATGTTTTGAAGACTAACAGGACTGTGTCACGTACATCATATTTAACATCTTATTTTCGTGGAGTAAAAAAAAAAAAAAAAAAACAGTTGGTAAAATTAGTTGGCAATTTTTGGTTTCCCCCCCCCCCTGAAGAATGTCCTCGGTACGCCCCTGGTTATTGTCATATCATATTCATTTGAACGTTCGTTGAAAACTTGCTATTTTATTTTTGAGACAGCATTTATTAATTAACAAATAGATTAAAGATGAAAGAAACACATCTACGTGATTTTTATGTTATACGATATGTTTTGGGGACCCCTGAGGAAGAGAACACTTAATAAATGTGACCTCCAATTTAGTTTAAGCGATAACACTCACTGA
This sequence comes from Phenacoccus solenopsis, assembly GCA_009761765.1. Taxonomy (NCBI): domain Eukaryota; kingdom Metazoa; phylum Arthropoda; class Insecta; order Hemiptera; family Pseudococcidae; genus Phenacoccus; species Phenacoccus solenopsis. Next base: position 23,700,823 of record CM019756.1, read on the forward strand.
ATCAGTAGTCTGTACCATTTATTTGTAGTTTTATCATACTTATGGGTATAAGAGGAAAAAGGGTGAAATTCAACGAATATAGCAAACTATAAAAATATTTTTAGGACCCCTAAAAATTGAAAAAAATTGTATAAATAATTTTTTTATGATTTTAGAATGGCAATACAAAAAGAATATCTCGAAACCAAAATTATTTGGCATAAAAATAATTTTTTCGAAATAACGAATAAAACATCAAAATTTTAAAACTTTGACCCCAATATGGGGAAGGTAAATATTAACCTAGAAAGTTGAAATTTTTTGAGCATTCTTTTAGGACCATTTGACAACTTTTTTTTGCCTAAGGGTCATCGATTTTCGAAAAAAACCAAAATTCGTTCCACCCTAGTGTGTACTTCCCGCAATAACTAACCGTTCGACTTATATCATAAAAGTTAAACAATCGCCCTAACCGGTTCATGTCAAAAAACTGTTTAAGAAAAGATGATTAATGCAATTCTCTATTTTCCAACGAATGATTTTGGAAAATAGTATTAGTTATCGTTAACGAATCATATAAATGAGTAAATTTAGAGTAAGCGAGCTTTTCAAATGAATTCGCTATTATTTGCAGATGAGAGGATGATAACACAAAGCGGTGGTTTCGAATTTATAACGGAGTCACACGAAAGCTAATGCAACGCACCATTAAATCAACATAGCGAAATCCCAGGTGGTATGTGCGACATTTACGCTACTACTCGTAACCTAAAATAATAAATAAACAACAGGCCGCCTTTTTGTAGTCCGCCACATATATACTCCACACTGTACAGTCGTTTCCAATTAACGTGTAATGAGATAACAGAGTAGTACTTTTGCGTATTTGGGATTCTCTTGTTAACTTGACGAATAAAATTTTTTATCTCTGTCCTATGTTTGTCCTACTTCAGAGTAGTATTAGTAAAGTGTAACATACCTGATTCTGAGTCACACTTTTGTCAGATTATTTACCAATTAAAATATAGTTTTATTGGCTTCGAGGTACATACATCTTAATTTTTCTTTCAGTGCATTTTCCAATAATGAAATCTTATATTATTATTGAAACTTTGATATTATATTCTTTAATAAATGACACTGAAGTCAATGTCAATAGAAAAAATAGTAATTCTTTTGAGAATTCCTAAATGAAAGAGTCAGGATTAAGTACATTACGTACATATACTTGGGGTGCAGTAGCCCCGAGAATCCATAATAAAAACGCATTTACAGAAAGTTGAAGAAAGTATAGCATAGGTTCGATGTACCTTACATTAAAGTGAAATTTCATTAAATTTCTTTGAAAATTTTTTCTAAGCACGATAATAAATTGTACTGGAGAGAGATTCTTTCGAAACTGAAAATTATAAAAAAATCGATTAAGAACGACCATGACCGAAGAAAGGCAGAAAAGCTGAACTCGGTTAATGGTTGAACTTGAGGGCAGATATGCGTAATTGCGTAATTCACATTTCAATATAGTGATGAAGGAGTTAGCAAAGATAAAAGAAAGAAAAGTGTCGTTTTAATTTTATCCTAATTTTTTAAAATTTATTTTTAATAGCTGTCATTCAATTTTATGTGATCCATTCTATAATCATTATGTATGAATGCGATTTTTAATGAGAAAAAAATTAAATATTTTATTATTCTTTAATTTGAAAATATTTAGGTTTTTCGAGAGCTTCCACAAAGTCTTAGCCTTTGGGTTCAAAAATCTCAAATCCAGTACTATGTAATGTACCTATGTATTGTATATTATATCTATTATTTCTCAGGCTTAGAACAGCGTTCACTAAAAGGTATTGGTATCCATATGCTGTATTGAAATCACAGTAGATATTTGAAAATATTTAAACCATAGCCGATATAATATACAGCCCAAAATGAAAAGCCCACGCAAGAATGACTTATTTTCAGCCAATTACAGTGGAATTTTTCTCAATAAAATAATTATTAATCAAGGTTTTGATAAACTGTTCTTCGATTTCGTGTTCCAACTGTTTGCATTTCGAATTATAATTCCTATTAAGTGCGATTGCGATAGGTAATGGTGATTATATTATCTACCCATCATACCCAAAACCCAAGATAATAATAATGCCTAATAACCAAAATAAATACAATAAAATGAACGTCATCATTTCTGAAGTACCTGCACTTCACCATCTAGTGTATATTTTTTCCTTTCCACCCATAGAAACACCAGTATTTCAAAAACAATTGTAGAACGAATTGATTTCAACTCGATGCCAGTATAGTAACATTTTCGCTAGTTTTTATCAATTTTAACTGACCGATAGTTTCCACAATAAATCAAAAAAATTTAAAGTTGGTGAAATAATAGGCATAATATGAAATACCAAATATACTCTATAAGCGAAGAAAATGACGAAGGAAGCAGCAATACGGACTTGAATGATTTTGCTTTCGGCCGTTACGACAGACTCGGTTCGGATGAAAAAATAAATGAAACTAGGAACAAAATTTTCGAGTATCAAGGGTTAGTAATTGAAAACTATTTTTTCTTTTGCTAAAAATGGTATTTTATGAGACTACCTTTCAAATCTAATAAGACTTTCATCGATGTAGCACGAAGAGGTTCCAAGTATATAACTTAACTTTAATCGTAGTAGTCATAATCGACAGCTGCCTACAGCGAAAAATAGAAAGGAAAAATGTTTGCTGGCTTTTTATTAAATAATTTATTATTTGCTTTATTAGCTGAGTTTTTAATTAAAAATAATAGTTATTACAGACAACCTGGTTTGTAGAGGGGGGGAGGGGGAGGTTTGGCAAATGTAGAACCAAAGTTATATAGAATACCAAGTTACTGCACTTTCGTGAGAGCAATGTAATTAGTTCAGATATGATCGCTAGGTTCGCGGCGATCTACGACACACGTCTCTGATTAATGGCTAAAATAATAACCAATGATAAGTCAAGCCATATCTCGCGGAGAATTCAAAACAATAAATCAGAGTTAAGACTAGCATTTAGTAGATCGCAGCGCTAATAGAGTGAGCAAATGGCCCTATTTAGATTTTTTGTTTATTTTTCAGAGTGAAGTAACTTGGTATTCTATATAACTTTGTGTACAACTTTTTGATACATATATTTTTCCTTTGTGTGTAACGCTGATAGGGGACGAATGAAAATCGCTGGAAATTGATCAGAAACGCTATGCAAAAATACACAAAACTAATTTTTTTAAATTGTTGATTCACTTTATTTCATTTTCCCATAGACGAATGCTAAGAAAAAATGGAACATGCAATATGTATAAAATACGTTTGAACAACAATCGTAAAAAATTATCGATACATTTTCAAGATTTATTTACATCTTTGGTGGAGATGCGATGGCGTTGGATATTTTTAACATTCAGTTTGCTAAATGTATTAACGTTTTACATTTTTGGTGCCTTTTGGTGGATTGTAGCTTATCATCATGGTGATCTGAAATCTCCAACTGAACAGAATGGTTATAAGTAAGTAAATGGTTGGTATGTAGTACGGGTACTGAAGTAGCTCGATTTTTTCCCTCGAAAAATAAGAAAGTATTGCAATAATAATTTCTAAATGACCTCAAAAAGACATTATATAAAAAGTTTCAGCTCTCCAACTCAATTCTTAGACCACACTCCCTAAAAATAAGTCAAAGTTATAAAAATTTTAAATAAAAAAAAAAAAGAAAATTTTTAAGCAATTGAAAACTTTCACTTACAAAATCATATTTTGTCACCTGAAGAGTGAAAACCCATTTTTTTCAATTTTGGAGGTTTACACACTTTTAACATTTTTTCAAGATAGACAAAAAATTCAAGTTGTTTCTTGGTCGCATGCGCAGTCGGCAGTATAAGCTCAATTTAGGTTTTTCGGACTCAAGAGGCGAAATATGTTTGAATTTTGTTCCATCCATAAGTCTAAGAACATCTCTACGAAATCATTTTAAAGCATAAGAATGTGATTTTTTGCGAAGCATTGTAAGGTAGAAATCTAGCTTACACTGAGAAAAATTTTCGTGATTTATAGTAACAATTACCATAACTGAAGGAAAAATTTGACAGTAACTTATTTTTAAAGTGATTCCTTCAATATTGAGGAACTGTTCTTTTTTTTTTGATAGGTAAAATCATTTGCTTATTCTAGAATTGATTACTGAAAAAAGGAACTAAGTATTTCTCAATATTGAAGGAATCACTCACAAAATGGGTTACCTTGAACTTTCATCTTCAGTTATGGCATCTGTCAACTTCAAATTTCTCTCTGTGTACTTTCACTCGTGAGTTAGAAATAGCCTGAATTGAGCCCATAGTGTGCACTGTGCAGTGCATACGGCCAATAAATTAACCATTTGTCGTTCATTTTTTTAAATAACCAAAATTCAGACATCCTAAATTTAAAAGTAAACAATTTTTTAGCTGAGTTTTTAACTTAAAAACGATAGCTAATACAGCCTATCTGACTTGGAAAAGGAGTGTAGGGAGAGGGTGGGGTTTTCAAATCTTTGCGTTTCAGACCATTTGTAATCATCTGACAAATGTGCAATTTTTTTATATACGTATATATATTTTTCTTACACGCGTAACGCTGGTGGGTGTTCATGAAATTCGCTCAAAATCTGGTGAGAGACTGTTCTTGAAAATGTAACGAAACTACTTTTTTACTTTTTCGAAAAAATTCAAAATGGCCGATCACTCAAATTTTGAAGGGGACTGGAGAAAGGGCAAATGATTCAAATTTTTTATTTTTTATTTCACATAAAATAGTGAGTCATGGACATCAACGTATCCAAATTTCAGTTTTCCAAGTGCATTTTTAGGGGAGTTAGAGCAAAAAACTGTTTTTTGAGGAAATTATAAGTTATGAAATTTCTTGAATCTCGCATATCTCCTCACTAAATCAACATAGAAAGACCAAACTTTATATATGGGATTAGTTAGTGACCAGAATATGATATTTTGAATTTAGATCAAAATAAATTCAAAATGGCGGATTATCAAAATTTGAGTAAAGATTGAGGAGCCTCAAATTAGTAAAAATAATAATAATATGAACTAATATGATTATTGGGGATGAAAAGTACATATTATCGCCAATTCACTTCCATACATTATGTTGGAGGAGATAAGGAGGGCTTATCGACCTCAAAATGTGGTGGGGTATAAAAGAGGTTGAAATTTTTTTATTGCCCGGTAATATGACAAAATGAGTTCTTCTAACTAACCTTACTTCATTTCAGCTTCCCAAGTGCGTCTGTAGGAGAGTTAGAGCAAAGGGCAGCTTTGGGAGGGGATGGTACTGCAGGAAATTTCGTGAATCTTCCATATCTCTTCACCAAGTTGATCTAGAAAGGTCAAACTTAGTGTGTAGAGTTGGTTGATGACCAGAAAATGGTATTGGGCGTGGCCTATACATATAAAGAGGTTAGCAATGTTATTTTTAAATATGAACAAGCCCCAGTTAAAAGCTCAACTCCAGTAATGTGGCATGACTGCTTACGGTTTTTTTTTAATTTGAAAATTTTTTGAAGTTTAACTTTATTTTGAGGTATCTAAAAATCAAGTAAAGATGGCTGAAATTTTTATGATGTTCTTTCGAAGTCATTTAGCAACTACTGAGATATCCCATTGAGTTTTTTCAAAAATTTAAAATTCGGTCTACTTAGTAGGTACCTATTCTTAATTGGATTTTAAACATAGCACGAACTCATTTCTACATAAAATAGTATTACAGTAATTTCCACGATAACATTTCATTTTTACAGCGACATCGAACCTTGTATTAACGGCGTAAACGATTTCGGAACTGGTGTATTATTCTCGATTGAGGTACAAAGTACACTAGGTTTCGGTAGCAGATTCCCGACGTCGAACTGTCCGGAAGCTGTGTTCACCTTATTAGTGCAAATTATATTCGGTACATTACTGAACGGCATCTTGTTGGGATTAATTTTCACGAAAGCAGCGCGCCCGATGGCAAGAAGAAAAGCGATAATTTTTAGGTCAGTAGAAATGAAGGTTACAATGGTGTGTAACGGTACACAACCCGCAGCTGGTTATTAATTTGGTTTTTCATTCGGTTAGCAAGAAAGCTGTTATATGTATGCGGGACAATACGCTGTGTTTGTTGGTCAGAGTAGCCGATGTGAGAAAATCGAAAATATTAGGAGCGAGCTTTAAAGCGTATGTATTTGGCGACCATATCACGCAGGAAGGAGAGGTGATACGACGGTATCAACGGAAACTGGAAATTTCGGTCGACGAAGCGGGGTAAATTAATTTTCACTTTATTGTATTAGTTTGTCGTTTGCGAAAGAATTGGCAAAAAGTTGAGATAAAAATTAAAAATGTTTCTTCTCAGTTTTCTCGCTTCCATCATTCGTTGACTGATCGTATTTTGCTTTTATCACTATGCTGTTACAGCTCGGAAGTAATACTTTGGTGGCCTTTAACTGTATGTCATAAAATCAATGCAAACAGTCCTCTATATGATATGAGCGCGTTGGATATACTTCACTCGGATTTGGAAATAGTAGTATGCCTATCTGGAGTGATGGAGACAACTGGACAAACTTTGGAAGCAACCACTTCGTATTTACCTAATGAAATATTATGGGGGCATAGATTCGCTCCTATGGTTCACAAAACTTCTAATCGTCGTGGCTACATCGTTGATTATAATAAATTCGAGACGGTTATTCCAATTGATACGCCCATTTGTAGTGCACGTCAGATCTCCGAGTTTAGTGATCCGAATTCGCCAATTCCAGCCTTTTTTTTCGGTCAATCGTTCGAAAATCGGGAACTTGAATCTACTTCAATTACTTTCAATAAGGGATATGATATGTTAAACAAATGACTTTTTCTTTTTACGAGCTGGATTCTCAATGGAGAAATATATACGGGTGTGATTTTAGCCGGCGACCAAAAAGGGCGTCAGCGCAACGAGCGTAGGAATTTTAACGACCAGAAAATCGTTTCCACGACTAAATTGTGGATTCTCAAATCCCAATAGTAAAAAGCTTATCTAGACAAAGAATGTTTTCGAACGATGAAAAAATTTATTAAATGTCAAATAAAAAAAAAATACGTAAGCAGCCATGCCGCATTACTGGAGCTGAGTTTTTAACTGGAGCTTGTTCAGGTTTGGTAATAATGACGTTGATGAACCCTTCATGACTATAGCCACACCCAATACCAATCTAAAAACCTCCATTCTATCCCTTCCAGAACCACATAAGAAGTTGAATTTGGAACAAACGTAGTATTTCTTGCCATGAAATAATCATTTGAACACATATTTCTCAAATTAGAACAACTTGAGGCTCTTCAAATTATCTTCAAATCCTTATGATCCGCCACTTTGGATCCATTTTGACCCAAATTCAAGAGGTCATATTCTGGTCAGCAACTAACCCTACCTTCAAAGTTTGACCTTTGTAGGCCAATTTGTTGATGAGATATTGATGATTAATGAAATTTCCTACCGTAATTTCTCCTTCAAAACAGGTTTTTTACTCTAACTCCCCTCCAAATTCACTTAGGAAGCTAAAATCAGTATAAGTTAGACACTTGGGCTCATTTTATCATATGACACGACAATAAAAAATTTTTGACCACTCTTATACCCTCACCACATTTTAGGGTCAATAACTCCTCATCTCCTCCAACATCATGTATGGCAGTGAATTGGGGATATTGTATACTTTTCATCTCCAATAATCATCTAAGTCCATAATAATTACATTTTTTCCAATTTGAGGCTCCTCAGGCCCACTCAAATTTTTATAATCCGCCATTTTGGATCCATTTTAACCCAAATTCAAGGGGTCATAACCAATTTGTGGTGCGTGTAGAGAAAGTAAAAGCAAGACGCGCTTTCGAACCGTTTATTTTCTCCTGTCGTGAGGAACTATCGAACATCTTAATCGTAACTTAAAACTAAGGGTGGAAAGTACGCTGGCGCTAAGGGAAGGGAAACTCTAGCGAACTGGTTTTTTAGCGAGAGGCGACAGGCGGCAAGATAGAAAACGGAGAGAACGTGAATTAGGAGAAAGGACGAGGATTAGAGAGCGGAAGAGAATAAAGGTCTATTACAACGTATACAGGAGGTTGTAGAAGAGCGCGATGGCAATGGCAGCGAAGGCAGTCGCCGCAAACTAACCATACACCTTTATAAGTTGATTTGGTGAGGAGATATGGAAGATTCAAGAAGTTTCATCACTCAAAACTTCCTCAAAAAGCCATTTTTTGCTCCAACTCCCCTACAAATGCACTTAGGAAGCTGAAATTTAAATAGGTTGGTGTCCATGACTTACTTTTTCATATGAGATCAAAAACAAAAAATTTGAGGTATTTGTCCTTTCTCCAGCACCCCTCAAAATTTGAATGATCCGCCATTTTTAATTTTTTCAAGAAAAAAAAGTATATTTGCGCATTTTTAAGAAGAGTCTCTCACCAAAATTTGAGCAAATTTCATCCAACCCGCCGGCGCTACGCGCGAGCCACAAAAAACAAACTTTCCTCAAAAAACAAATTTTTGCTCAAACTTTCCTCAAATGCACTTAGGAAGCTGAAATTTGTATACGTTGGTGTCTGTAACTCACTTCTTCATATGAGATCAAAAACAAAAAAATTGAGGTATTTGCCCCTTCTCCAGCTCTCCTCAAAATTTGAGTGATCCGCCATTTTGAATTTTTTCGAAAAAATAAAAAATATCGTTTTGTTGGATTATTAAATAGAGTCTCTCACCAAGTTTTGAGGAAATTTCGTAAATTCCTGCCCGCGTTACGCGTGCGGGAAAAAATATATATATACCAAAAAGGTGGACATTTGCCAGATGATTACAAATGGTCTGAAACGCAAAGATTTGAAGACCCCACCCTCCACCGACCTTCCCTTCCCTTCCCAAATCAGGTAGGCTGTAATAGCTGTCGTTTTTGGGTTAAAAACTCAGCTAAAAATCACGACATGTTATTAATTTCAACTACCATGTAAATTGTAAGGCAATAAACGAAGAACTTTTCAAGTCAAAAAATGACATCAAAGCCTCGACATTAGATATGAAAGAAAGGATTAAATTCGATTAAGATGGATGAGTTATACAAAAAACGTAAGTAGCCATGCAGCATTACTGGAACAAAGTTTTTAACTAGGGCTTGTTCAGCTTTGGAAATAACGTTACCAACACCTTCAAGACTACAGGCCACACCCACTATCAAGTGTGAACAGTGAACACCTTTACTCTATTCCTTCCAAAAATACTTGGGAAGTTACCATATGGTACCCCAATAAAAAATTTTCTACCTCTCATGTACCCTCACCACATTTTGAGTTCTATAATCCCTCCTTCTCCCCTCCAATATAATGTATGATGGTGAATTTGAGATATAGCATTATTTTTATCCCCAATAATCGTATGAGTTCATATTAATTACATTTTCAATGATTTGAGGCTCCTCAAGCTCTACTCAAATTTTGATAATTTGCCATTTTGGATCCATTTTGACCCAAATTCAAGAGGTCATATTCTGATCTCCAACTAAACCTACACACAAAGTTTAAATTTTCTAGGTCAATTTGGTGAGGAGATATAGAAGATTCAAGGTATTGTATGACTTAAAGCTGTTTTTTGCTCTAACTTCTCTCAAAATGCACTTAGGAAACCTAAATATAGCAGGTATAAGCTTTAGATGTTGCTTATTGTACAAGTAATGCTTTTGTGGCCTTCCATAACCGAGTACTCTTCTACTTTAAATCTAATGTGATACATTTCGTGGCTGCAACTGTGTCGATTAATTTTAAGGGAATTAGCATGCCTAGGGCATACTTGCAATTAAGTGCTTCAAAAAATAAGGGCAGCTATATTCGCTTTGCAAAGTTTTTTTCATGAACAACACTATTTTCCAAGTTCTATGATGAATACGCTGGAATTCCTCAAGAGTTGACACAATCTTGGGAAGTATCTCCTGATGTCAATGGAATGGATGGAATTTTTGCAAAACAGTTAGGCGATATAGGGTCTCGGACCTTATCGAACTGATAATGTTTCGACGTGTGTGATTAGGCGTGAAACATCTTATCTCTTAAGATATTTTATGTCATTCGTACTACTTTATTGTCGGGCTTTATCTGGCCGTGTAATTTCATCATCGTTTGTCGTTTATTCAACCTATATGAAGACAATGCTCGTTGTGCTAACGCCCTTTTCTGTCGGGCAAAAAATTATTTCCCAACATAATATGTGTTAGTTAATTTTTATAAGTGAATTCGTACTCAGTTGCGTTGCGACAAAAAGTGAGAAATGATGATTTCATGCGCACTTATGGTAAATGACAATAAGCAAAATATAAAAGACACTTCTGAAAATCATAAAAATACATGTTCAACTGTCTTTTGATTTTTAAAAGTAAAAATTGTAAATTTTTAATCTCTTCGCGTAGACAAGTTTTTGAGATATTACAATCTGAAAGAAAAAGCACCCTTCTCAAGACTTTGAAGTAGAATATCTCAGAAAATTCAAATCCTAGAATACTGATGAACGAATTACGGAGAATTTTATCCTCTTTCAAATGATATACAAAACAATACGATTGCTCATGTTTTCGATTTTTTCAAATTTGAGTGATTTTAGAGTTAGTTTTGGTTTTTTTTATTATTCAACTTTCTAGATGCAATAGGAAAGGTTCAGGACTTTTTTCCAACTTTTTCATAAATTTCGGTCTTGTAGCTTCATTTGTAGCTGTATATAATATATGATAATACGATGATGTATAAATGAGGGATTTTTAATGACGTATATAAGTATTTCCTTACTTTTTACCAAGATTTGTCAGCCGGAACTTGATATTTTTTTTCCATTGCACATAGAACGCGACTAATCACATTCTTTTTTAGGTTCCGAACGCAACATAGTTGAAGCCTTTATCAAGTTGGATTTTTTTTTTATTTATAGCCTCTGTTTTCTACATCATCACTATTATTTTTAATTTTTGTACGAAAACTACAAATATACGCATCGACCTCCACAAACTGAATTATTTATGCTTTATGCGAGTTATTTGAACGCCATAGGCAATTTTGAGACAGAATTTATAATATTCGCCAATTCTTCAAATTTCAAGGTAAATCAATGCTTTGATAAGAAAAAATTCTGAAAAAATCTGCGAATTCAGCTCCTAAAATAGAAATTATAATTGAAAGAAAAAAGAAATTTATATTGAAAAAAATCATTTTAAAATTAAATTTAATATTTTGAATTAAATTATTTTTTTTAATAAAAGGAAAAATTAATTTAATGAACCAGAAAATTTATATGGAATGAAATGTAAAATAAAATATATATATATATATATCATTCAGGTTCAATATGATTAGGAGTTCTCTAATGAATACAGCATGTTTTACCTCATTCTGAACACTTTTGCTGAACACTCATACATACTTAATGAAGGAGAAGGGAGCGTAAGGCATAAAAGTTTGAAAAATATTTTTTTTATATTTTGATAAAAATTAAACTTCAAAATTTATTAATTTATAATCCAAGGCAAGAAAAAATAATATGTTGTTTGCAGTGAATATGTGAATAACTAAAAAAAAAAAAATTGTTGATGGATTTTTTCATCTATACACCTACACATAACAAAGAACTTCGTACTAGTGCACAAAAAAATGTAAAACCGAAGCGTTAATACAGCATTTCTCAAATTTGTCTGTAAATAATATGCGATTTTTTTCATAATTCTGTTAACTTTTTTTATTATTCTCCATAATCAGAACTACCCGTTAGAATTTTTTGCCAGCAATTTTACAATTTATATCCTACAGTTTACCATAAATGGCACTCAAAACATAATAACTATAAAACATTTCTTAATGTTATCCATAAAACTTAAAAAACGCAAATATTTGAAAACCCCACTTTCCAATCAGGTAGGCTGTAATAGCTATTCTTATTATGTTAAAAACTCGGCTAAAAATATAAAAAAAACAACCGCATGAAAAGTTCAAGGCACATCCAACTAGATCAAAATTTTGGCCAGATTAAATTAAATTTATAAGAAAAGCTAATCGAATGTTGTTAAACTGAATTTCATTTCTAACAATTGGTTCTAGTTATCATTAGATCTAATCAGACATCTTAGATTAAATTTTCACAAGAAATTATCAAAATTTTGATTCAATTTCAATCCAAATTCATGAAATTGGATCTAAAATTTTTCATCACAAACCTACTATTTCTCCTTAAATTTTATCTTTTTAAACTTTTTCATTATTTCTATCCACTCACATTCTTTGATATGCTACTTTTTTGTAGTGAGCTTACACTATACGGAGTCAATATTTCATCGTAAACAGCATATATTTAGATCACCGCTGAGATAAAACAATATTTAGGATTTTGTACTTCAGTTCCTTCAGCAAGTAGAGTAAGCAAAGTATTATACATGAGTGTCACACGGTTAGATCAATATGTGGAAAGAATTCGCTCATATTAAGGTGCAACACACTGTATATTCTTTGTTCTATGAATTTAAACGCTAGAAAATGGTGTAAGTAATCATAGATGGTAGACACGTGCAGTGTATATTTCAGTGTGAACTAAACATTACACTACCTTGATATGAGTACAAATAATGCATCCGTTGACATTGAAATATCACATTTGTAACAAGTTGAAAACACGATAAAAATGTCGTATACTCTTATGAATGCGAAATCGATAGGAAAAAGCATGCAAAGGAACTTATTGGTAAAGTGTGCAAGAAAACATAAATGTAAAACTTCTGTGTGTGAATTTCGTTGCCGTCTTGTTTGCGTGAGTTCCTCAGTTGCTGGTAATCTCATAATTTAAAAATGATTATTAAATATTTTATATTGCTGTTTTTCATAACAAATATGAAATACACATCCGCTACGCATAGTAAGTTTAAATTCGACATATCAAAAAATTTGCAATGAAATAAAAAAATTTATTCTGAGGGTGTTTTATTGTTACAGATATTGGTACGTCAACCAATGCCAATAAATTTCTTGGAATATACCCCATTCCACCGAAAACCCCTGGAGCAATCAATATCAATACTAATAAAGTCATAAAGGCTAAATTAACACCATTTACATTCTCTGCTTCAGTAGGTGAAAAGCTCAAGGTTGTCAATACTGGAAAATCAAGTAGGTCATCTATTATATCTCGAAATTTTTAAAGGGCTAGATTGAAAATCACTGAAAATAACTTGTCTTAGTTGAAATATATGCTGGTCCGATTACCTTCAGTACAATTCGTGGCGGACCTTTTCTTGAGGAAACTTACAACCTTCATTCTATAAAGTTATATTGGACTAATAACTGTACTCATTTGCCTATTACAACATTAGATGGACTAAGGTATTAAAATGGAAGACAATCATATATGTAATTTTCCCTCTAATGTGTGACATTAATCATCATTTAATTATTTCTCCAGCCCTCAGATAGTCGTGGAGGTATACTATTATAATCAGAAATACCTTACATTTGACAATGCTATCAAGTATAGTGATGGAGTGGGTCAAGTCAATATCCCTGGTAAAATCGTAAGTGATTTTTATAAAATCAACGAATAAAGATTGCTATATACGGAGTAGGTAAGGTTCTGAAATGCAATATCAGACGAACCTGGGTCCTTATTTCTAGGTTCTTAAAATAACCTTAGTTCTTCTCAACTTCCTTTAAATCTTTAGTAATACGGTGACAGTAGCAATTTGAAATCATTCAGCGTATATGAGCCTTTGAATAAAGTTATCAACCCAGATTTTTGTTAAGTTAATCTACGTTTGTACTTTACATGTGCAACTAAATATACAAACCTTTATATGACAACTGCAGGGCATCATTCCGAATCCATTCTTTCCTTCGTTTGCGAATATACTGAGAAAAATCGAACACCCTGGATCCTCAGCCACAACTACTCTCAGAAATGCGATAAAATGGTATGATTTCTTGAACCCGAATTCCGAATATTATACTTATCCTGGTTCATATCTTGATCAAAAAACCGGTCAAACATATGATTCCACAACAACAGTTGTTTATCCATTATCTACAGCATTTTCTTTATCAAAGGAACAGGTAAGTTTGTGTATATCGGCTACAAAGTGGTATATTCGCAAGTTGAAGCTGATCATATAAATTCCAGTTCAAAAGCACTTTTGGATCTTTTTTCAACGGAGAGGCGATTCCAGGGAGCAAAGTTGAGCCCAGTAAAGCACCGATTGTCGAAGCAGTTGGCACTCAACAAATCTTTTTTGAAGTAAAAATTGTACATCTATAACAATTAAAATTTGAATGAAATTAATAATAGTGCGGAGAATCACTAATTAAGTACTAATAATATATGAGACAATTTTTGATGAATATTATATATAGACACTATTGTAATTTCAACCAATAAAATTTTCTTAGAAAAATATAGTAGGTAAGTAATTTCAACGAATCCTATCATCGAATTTGTGAAAGATTTTTATTGGTTATTGTCGCAATTAGACGATGCGAGTTTGCTTTGGTTTCATTGTCCTTTCCAAACGAAGAACTTTTGATGCTTGCAATAGCCTAGTAGAAAATGAAAAAAACTAGAAGTACTTCACAGTAGTATAAACTACTACATTTTAATCACTGACCAACGTAGTAGTGGTAATAAATTAGAGCCATTTACACTAAAACTTGAAGAAACGTCGTAATATTTCAGTATCTTGTCGTTCATCCATCTACAATCTATTATGTTGAACACCAAGCTCCCCTGCAGTATGTTGTATATGTTGAAAAAAAAGAAATAAACAACAGATAAAGTGTTTCGCCCTTTCCCAGCCCTTCTCTAAAAGGAGCTCACTATTAGTGATCAAGAAACATGGAAATACTTCCTTTTATGTCACCTTTCTTTATTTTGTGCAGTACTACTCGTCGAAGATTGAAGCATGCGATACTTATGTAAAATACGACATTTATATCATAATCACATACACGTCCACCCATGCACGATTCTCAACTATCATATCATCAAAGAGTTCAATAAAGCAATCAATGAAGAGTTTTGTATGTTTCGTGAATATTTGTAACATTTTTTTTAATGAGTAATATTTTGCGATGTACATTTCGCATAACACATTTTCATAATGCATATATGGGCGACTGTTTCTATTACACATATTCACGAGAAAAAACATGTTAATTTATTGAACGTAATAATACAATCTCGGAATCGCCTAGATAGGTACGTGTTTATCAGTGCCAATATTAGAAGCACGAACCAGTTATTATATCCAGTATTTTTAAAAACTAGCTAGTACGTTAAACATTATCACTTTTTAAGGTTTTATCACCATTTTAAACTAGAAGGTCGTTATAGTTCACTTGTGGCAAGCACGTTGTTTTTGAATACTATAACATAACGCTAATAAAAATGAATAAGTTTGCCAAATGAGGCCTACTAAGATGGAATGTTTCAAATTAGCACTGTGTTTTTTGTTCTTCTGGTTGAAGCCCTCGTTGGCTAACAAACCGAATATAATTATTATCCTTGCAGATGATTTGGTAAAAATTAATAGTTTAGCTTTATTTTCAAATAGTTATAGTGTTTAGATTGATAATTTGTTCGAATCCAGGGATGGAACGATGTCGGTTTTCATGGATCTGACGAAATACCAACACCAAATATAGATGCGTTAGCGTACAACGGTATTGTATTGAATAGGCATTATGTTTTACCCACTTGTACTCCATCGAGAGCCGCTTTGATGACTGGAAAGTATCCGATAAGAACCGGTAATTAGAACTTTCATGATACTTGATCAACTATATATTTACACTCAACTTTTACATAAACTATAGAACATTTTTTTTTAATGTCAAAGGATTACAAGGAGATCCTAGCAGATCCCAACAGGCTAATGGGTTACCACTGAAAGAAAAAATACTTCCTCAAGTGAGTAGAACAAATGTATTTAAAGCATGTATTTATACAGGTACTCTGCGCTGATAAAGTCTGTTTTACAATTGCTATAAATATTATGGCGATATCATGAAAGTTTTTTTTTTTATAATTATAAACTTTGTAAGCAAAGAATAAGCACTACTAGAAAAGTATATTTGATTATACCTAATCAAGTAATTAAGCATTCACTTACTTGAATTGAAATTACCAATTCTTTTGACAGTATTTAAAAGAGCAAGGGTACAAAACCCATTTAATTGGAAAATGGCACTTGGGATTTTATCAAACTCAGTACACACCAACAAAACGAGGATTCGATTCACATTTCGGATATTATAACGGTTGGATTAGATACAACGATAGCGTTGTTTCATCGGTAAGTAAAATATAATATTAGATAGAATTCAAGCTCAATGACCTTGAATAGAAATTTTTTCGCTAGTCTAAAATGTTCTACGCTATATCACTCTGTTGCCAAGTTTGCTGTTCTTTCAATACATGTGTCATATTATTCGTTATCGTGGAATAATATTTACAATCACATTTTGTGATAATATTCGAGAAAACTTATAACATTATACGATATGATATGAATATGATAATGATAAAATAATAGGAAAAAAGATTATGCAATCTGCATACGTAGTACTCTCTTTGGGAGATGGACTACAATAAGGTACTCGAAGGATTCGATTTCGAATTACGTAATTAGTTGAGAACATTCGGTAACTTTATGCTAATTTTTTAATATTAGAATGGTGACATCACCAACTCTAGCGATAACGAGTTTATACCTAGGTATATTACATTATATTTCTTCCTCACCTAAATAAAATAATATATCTACGCTCTATTTTGGACAACTGAAATGAAAATTAAATTGAAACAAAAAAAACACATGATCAACAAATTTTTCGAGTAACATTTAGGCTGTTAGCTGATAACACATATTCTTCATTCCTTTTGATAATTTATTCAATGATCTCATTGCTTCACCATAAAGTATCCATTTATTGGAAAAGACGCGAGAAGAAATCTGCAACCAGCTGGAGACGAATTTGTAGGCAAATACGCGACCGATGTGTTCACCGATGAAGCAGTGAAAATTATTAAAAGACATGATCAAACCAGTCCGTTGTTTTTAGAAATATCGCAGCCAGCGGTACACGCGCTTCGAGATGATATCTTACAGGTACGAAATGAAGAACAGAATGAAAAAGATTTCGCATACATTGAAGATAAACAGAGAAGATTATTGGCTGGTGAGTTGGAGTCCATTAAGAGTATGTATTCAAAAGCCTTGAAAACTTATTTCATTGTATCGCAATTCTTGCGCTCAGATGGTAGTAAAATTCTACGTATAAGGACTGGAGTCAACCATAAACTGAATTCAGGCTTGAAATTTGACTTTGACATTGATCTTTGACTCCGAAGGCACATCTGAAATTCAAACTCAAACTCTGACTTTTGATTCCGAAGTCATGCTTGAAATTTGACTCCATCTTCAAACTCTGATCCTTGAGTCATGTCTGAAATTTGACTCCACCTCTGACCTTTGACCCCGAAGTTGTATTGGAAATCTGAGTCCAACTCTGACTTTGACTCCTCAGTCATATCTGAAATTTGACTCCCAACTCTAACTTCGGACTCCTGAGTCATATCTGAAATTTGACTCTGACACTGACCTGACTCCGAAGTCACTTATGAAATTCATCTCGAACTACACCTTGACTAAGCAGTCATTCTGATGCTGAGCTGTCGTCAATTTTCCAATTTTTCATTAGTTTCATTCTGAAGTATGTTTGGACTCAACCGTGATGAAATTTTCAACATTTATAAAAATAGGAATCTAAAGGAGTGAAACTCAATGGAATAGTTGAAAATGAAAACGTATCAATTCTGGTCTTAGACAAGTCAATATTTGACGTCAAGGCATTCAATATGTTATTGATCCTGTGTCCGAGTGATGGAAAAGGGCTCAGAGTCACTCAAAAACCTGACTCAGACTTCAAAGTTATTTATAACCTACGGAAATTTGACTCCGCAGTCTGTTCTAATTTAACTCTGGAATATTTCTTTGAACCAGTTTCCAATTCCACTTTGACTCCGGAGTTGATCTGGAATGACTATAACTCCAACTTGATTCCGGAGCCACTACTGAAATTTGACTTAGGACTCCGATTTGACTACGAAGTCAAAGTCATTTGGAGTCATTTGGACTCCGACTTTGGACTCAACTCCCAGAACTTTCTAACTTTCTATATTACATGAGGTGAATAGGTACACTTGGGAAGCTATTTCGCTCCTCTTCCCTAAACCTACTTTTAAGTCGTTTGATATTCATAATGTGTGTGTAATAAATCCATACATCGTAAATCCGTATTATTTAGAGATTATTCTATTTTATTATATTTTAGGAGTTATTCAGCCTTTAGATGAGACAGTAGCTAGAGTAGTAGAAGCATTAAACGAGACTGATATGTTGAAAAATTCCGTAATACTATTTATGTCAGATAATGGCGGAGCAACTGAGGATCCTCAGTGGCGTTTCTGCAATGTTGCTTCCAATTGGCCTTTGCGAGGAGTTAGTATTGACGCCTGCTAAAGTACACATTTCAACAGCATTATATTAATCTATATTCTAAACATAATGCGGATTGATTTTAATTTTTAGATGAAGACTTCGCTACATGAAGGTGGTGTTAGAGGAGTAGCTGCTATATGGAGTCCTTTGTTTAAAAATAAAGGGTATGTCTCCAATGAACTATTTCATATGAGTGATTGGCTTCCAACTTTTGTAGCAGCTGCAGGTGAGAAGATTTTTTCTTTAATAGTCAGTTCAATTTATTAAAATAACTGCGATATATGTACATGTCTTGAAGGTGGAAACTTGACGGAGTTGAAAGATATCGATGGAGTAAATCAATGGGAGTTATTAGTTGGAAATAATAATCAATCAGAACGACAAGTTGTTTTGGTCAACATAAATACTTTAAGAAATAACGCGGCAATAATTTATATGAAATGGAAATTGATCAGTAGTAAGTATCTATGTATAGTTTATGTTACTGTTGTTCCATTAATTTCTTCAATGGAAAATAGTTGAAATTTACAATAAACATTGGCACTTGGTACTTACCCATATTATCTTCGGCTAGAGGAAAAATCCTTGACCGAATGGTTATGAATATTTCACTTTTTATTCTCCCAAGTTCATATGGAGAGAATTCAGAGTAGAAAGCTGTTTAGGGAGGGGAAATCATGGTAAAAAATTTCATAAATTTCGCATATCTCTTCATTAAATTGATCTACAGGAATCAAATTTTGTATGTGTGGTTAGTTGATTACCAAAACATGCTTCATTAAATTTGAATCAAAATGGATCAAAAGTGGTCTAAAAATGAAGGATGGCCAAAATTTTTAAAAATCCTCAAACAGTTGAAATGTGAAAAATACGGGGTTTTCCGCAACTCTTGTGGGCAAAAAGTACTTAATATTTCAAATTAAATTGTTTTGATGGTTTTGGGAGGGATAAAGTGCAAATTTTGGAGTGGATAATGGACGTGGCCTGTTGGGTTAAGAAGTTCATTTGACAATATTACCTTCAAATAGCCCCAATTAAAAACTCGGCTCCAGTAATGCAGCATGGCTACTTACTTTTTTTTAAATTTTGCGGCGCCAGCTTAAGAGTCACAAATTGATGAAATTTCAATTCATCTTACTACGCTATCATTTTTACCAATAACTCAGCTAAAAAGACAAGATTTCAACAAAATATCGCTAAAACCCCCCTCGAGACGGATAAAGAAATATAATTATTTGTAAAAGAGTATGGCCTCGAGCAATTAATCATTTTAGGTAATTTTCGCCATACTATATATCGTTTTCGCAGCTTCAAGTTTTAATGAGTTTTACGTCAATGTTGTACTAAAACTTCGCACGATTGTTCACAGATAATGAAACCTTTCGGCCTACGTTCGCCGATAAATACGCTGGCGCTTCGGGACGAAATCTGAGCAGAAGTTATGACATTGCAGGGGTCCTGACCAGCACTACGAACAAACTTATTTCTCCCATTAGCGGAAAAGTACCGGAAGATATGAACGAATTGTTTTTAAGCGTACGTTCCAACGCAAAAATAGACTCAAATTGTAAACTGAGAATTGAAAATATATTGAGTAGTAGTCATGCTCAACGCTGTAGTAGGAAGTGTTTATATAATTTAGAAACGGATCCTTGCGAAGTTGAAAATATAGTGGATTTATTCCCGGATATTGTTTCTGATTTGGAGAACAAATTAAAGAAATTTGAAAGCGAGTCTGTACCTATAGAACGAGGGAAGAATGACTATAGAGCAGATCCAAAGAATTGGGGCGGGTATTGGAGTCCTTGGTTAGATCATGAAGCACGTAGTAATACATCTTCAACTGTTATACGTGAAGTATTAATTATTGGTATTACTTTTATAGTTTGTAGGAAAATTGTAAGGGTTTTAACTATTGTGATGTGATTTAAATACTATTTTGTAGTCAATTTAAATTAATTTTTATTTTACATTTGTAATGTTCGATTAGCGAACACCTGAACTATTCCTTCGTTGAAATTGTTCATGAGGAAGAAAGAAGTCTGTGATTAAAATATTATGAAATAACTCGCTTTTATATCATAATTTACGTTCCTGGACCTACCTAAAAACTGCATAACAAAACTAATTTACGCCCATAAAAAGAGCGAAATGACAAATGAAAATAATTTACCAAGTAAATATAGCGCCTTTATTTATACCTATATGGCATAGAGTTAAATGAGCATGAGTACAGGTATGCTCGTGATAGTGCGCATGTGGAAACATGCACACTTTCGCACAATAACCAAGTACGAGATAACATATCAAATCCATCCGTTTTATTTTTAATTTATAGCGGTAAAGTACACATGAATTTGACAGATTAATTTATACAACGTCTTCATTCATAATACATTTACACCAGACGCATCAGTTTTTTTTTTTTTTTCAAGAAAATGCCCATCAAAATTATCAAAGAGTAATATAGGTACTTGAAAGCGAGTATTATGCGTCAATACAATCGCGGTGGATAATCATTAAACTTTTACCGTGTTTATAGGGCAACATCCACGATAAATTACGTGTTTAAAATCAAATGAGTTGAACAATTGCGCGAAAATATTCCATTCTAGAGCAATGAGATACCTAGGAATATTGTGTTTGTTTTTTCTAAAAGTCGCGATACGAACGTCAGTTGGTGCCGAAAAAGTAAAACCAAATATAATCGTAATTATAGCCGACGATTTGGTATGGAATTCATTTTCTTACGGTGTCCTTACGTATATTTATTGTTCAAATTAAATTATTTGTGTGCGAAATTAAGGGATGGAATGATGTAGGATTCCACGGATCCAATGAAATTCCGACACAGAATATCGATGCGTTGGCGTATAATGGTATTATACTGAATAAGCATTATGTGCTGCCCACGTGTACACCTTCTAGAGCATCGTTCGTGACTGGAAAATACGCGATAAGGACAGGTAAGTAAATTTTTAAGAGTAGTTTTATTTTTCGTTTTAAATATTTATACTTTTAGAAAGAAATTCATTCTTGATAATATTTAACAGGCCTTCAAGGAGATCCTGGTGGATCATATGAGCCTTGGGGGTTACCTTTAAATCATAAAATTTTGCCTCAGGTGAGTCGCATTATATACTATAAAATATTAGGGAAGGAAAGGGGGTAGGGTTGTACGAAAGTGAAAAGGGCGAGGAAAAAGTTGTTCCTGAGTGACTCCCAAAGAATGTGAAAAAAATTTCAAATTTTAAAGTTGATGGGAGCACATTACATAATTAGACAAAACTTTTCAAAACATTGAAAATTTTAAAGAAAAAGAATTTTTAGGTAATTGGAAGTTTTTTGCATGCAAAATGTGTATTTTTTATCAAAAAAAAGTTTAATCTCAAATTTTCTTAAATTAAGAATTGTCATAATTTTTTCAATTTTTTTAAAAAACCATCAAATTTTTGTGTATAAAAAACTAAAGATAATAAATTGATAAGTGGTCACGTGCATAGTATGAGTTTGATTTAAGTTCTTTAACAATAAGAACACCAGATATTCCAAATTTTTACCTCGCAAGGATTTCCAAAGATCCAAAGTTTGAATTATATTGTGATAAAATACCTAACTTATGTAATTTTGAAACAATACGATGTTATTTTGGGAAGCCTTGAAAGAACCCAAAATTGCTCCAGATTCGAAGTCAAACTGACATCAAAATGATAATGTTGAGTGGGAGTCAAATTTTTGATTGACTCCAGATCCTTGAAGCCTTGTGAAGTGAACAACGAAGATAATCTCTTTTTTGAGCCCTAAAGACCTAAAATCAAACTCATAGTAGGCACCTGACTCATAAATGGACCATTTATTACTCATTTATAAAATTATATAAAATTTAGTATCTTTTCAAAAAAATTACAAGTAAAATCTTTTAAATTAAAAAATTTGTGTCTAAAAATTTGTTTAGTTTTGAGATGACAAAATTCCACTTTTAAATACAAAAGATTTGAATTATGCCAAAATCTATTTTTTTTTTAAATTAAAAAAATTTTTATTTCTTTTGTGCTTTTTAATGTAATTTACTTATAGACACCTTTTCTTCAAGGGCGATGAATAAAACATCTATTAATTTATTCAGTTCTGTCATAAGTTGAGGTTTTTCGAAACAGCGATCATTCTGGTCAAGCTTGATGTGTTCTGTTTAGTTCAAGATGCTCCATTTTGTTCTATTATAGTATATTCGTTCATATATAAGCATATTATTCGCCATCTCTGGGTTTCTCTCGCCTTCTTTATTTTCGAAAAAAAAAGAAAAAAAATCGACCAGGTAATAACTATCTCATTATTAATGTACCTATTTATTATCTACTATACCATGTGCCTAGTTTATGAAAGAACAAGGATACAAAACCCACTTAATTGGAAAATGGCACTTGGGATATTATCAAACTCAGTACACACCAACACGACGAGGATATGATTCACATTTCGGATATTATAATGGCTGGATTAGATATAACGACAGCGTTGTTATAGCTGTAAGCTTTTGTTGATCCATATTTTTTTGTGTGAAAATTGAGGGATTCTTTTTGAAGCGAAGACTTTCGTTTTGTTGTTAATAATTCATGATATTTTTACCCCGTGTGAATAGGAACCGTACTCCGGAATCGATGCACGGCGAAATCTACATCCAGCTGGAGATGAATTCTTCAATAAATATGCAACAGATGTTTTCACGAATGAAGCAGTGGACATCATTAAACGTCACGATCAAAGAACACCATTATTTATGGTGTTATCACAGCCTGCCGTTCACGCTATTCGAGGGAATATCTTACAAGTTCGGAATGAAGAACAGAATAATCGAGATTTTGCAAACGTCACAGACAAGCAACGTCGACTTCTAGCAGGCAAGTATTGGAAAACTGAAAAAGTTGGTAAGCGGAAAATCTAGTTGTTAGTTTTGACACAGCTATCGATCTTGCTTTAGGAACTCTCAGAGCTTTAGACGATTCAGTTGGGGCGGTAATGAAAGTACTGAAAGAAACTGGTATGTTGGGTAATTCAGTTGTGCTCTTCATGTCTGATAATGGTGGACCAACGAAAGATCCTGATTGGCTGTTTGAGAATGCGGGATCTAATTGGCCTTTGAGAGGTGTAGGTATATTATGTTCTGGTAATACTATGTTAACCTCTTTGACTATGCAGTAACATGGACCGAGTTTCCGACACTAAGCCAGTGGTCCAAGATCACCGAAGTAATGAGCTAGTAGCGTAGCTCCTTGGTTCGTTCCATTTATACAGCAGCTAATGGTGGGTAATAGCTCGGTGCATGTTATATAGTCAAAGGTTGGATTAAATTAGAGTATTTTGATAGATGATTCTTCCTCTGGTTGTTCAGTTTCATTTCGTCCCTCATTGCTGGGATCTTCGATGTTCTGTTTTTGTTTTCTTACGAGAAACTACGCACAAGACAATTTTATATCTAACATGATATAATTTTACATAGATGAAAACCTCATTGTACGAGGGTGGAGTAAGGGGTGCAGCAGCAATATGGAGTCCTTTATTCAAAAACAGATATCACGTATCCAATCAATTATTCCACATAAGTGATTGGCTTCCAACATTTGTAGCTGCTGCAGGTAAATAATATAAATAGTACCTATAGACTGCTCATGTCTTGCTTACGAAGTGGTTTCACTTCATGTTTAATTTTCAATAGGTGGAGACTTACAGAATTTAACGGATATTGATGGTATAAATCAGTGGGATTTACTTACTGGAAATTTGGTAAGAGGTAAGAGACAAGAAGTTTTGGTGAACATAAATCACGAAAGAGGTAACGCGGCTATAATACGCAACAGATGGAAATTAATCAGAAGTAAGTGAACTTAGGTGAAAAATATTACATTTGATGCTGGCTTAATCAAACATCTTCAACTTTTTCTACACTCTACTTATAGATGAACCAACTCATCAACCTTCGTTCGCCGATATGTACGATGGTGTTTCAGGCCGTGAAAAGAACCAATCTTATAACCTCGAAGGTGTACTAACGAGTATTACAAATCGAGTGATATCCGGTAGCAAATCGTTAGCTATGGGTGTCTTATTCTTGCATATACGCTCCGAAGCGAAAATCGATTCGAAATGTTTGTCTAGAATTTCCTGCATGCTGCCACTACCTTCTTCTATTCAATGCGAAAATTGCTTGTTTGATTTGGAGAACGATCCGTGTGAGTTTATAAACCTAGCTGAATATTATCCAGGTGTTGTTGCCGAACTGAAGAATCGTCTGACATATTTTGAAACCATTTCGGTTCCCCAAATAAGAATGAATTCTGATTTACGAGCGAATCCTGCTAACTGGGGTGGTTATTGGAGTCCGTGGCTCGATGAGGAGATCAGAAATGCTTCAGTAATGGTCACTAAAGGCATTTTGGGGATCAGTGTTACATTGATTATTTGTCGTAAGATTAATAGATTTTTGATAGAGGTTTGATTAGGTAATAGTCACAGATGAGTATATCAAACTCAGTGATGTCAACTGTCAAGTTTTTGTTGCGATAAATTTTTTCACAGAAGTTCTGAAACTTTTACAAACTCTCTCAGTGAATAAGGACATATATGAGCTCCTTTCCACAAAGCTATCGAGAATGATAAACGACTGTTATGATACTTCTCCACAAGCATGGTGTAATATTTACACAAAACTGTTTGAATATAAATATAATAAAGAGCGAGTTAAAATTTTCAGCTCATATTGATGAATCGAACTATAGATGTGCTATAGATATGGATCGCGAGTTAGTTGTAGAATTATCACTGTGATACACAATATGACACATAACTATATGATTTTTGATGTAATGGAATGCATAAGTTGTGTATAGAAATACATATACCTATATGTAGTAATTTATGTTAATATGCACATTGTATGTAATGACTTACTTGAGCTTTGAAAAAATACATAGGCCTATTTGCGTTTTCGCCGGAATTTTCTATGAGTGAACTTTTACTAACAAAATCGAAAACATTTCAGAACGAAACTGGATCAAATAATCACAGTTATATTTAGAGAAAAATTAATATGAAACAAAATAGATAAAATTATATCTAACTTATACCTAACTTAATAAAAATGTAAAATTATTCAAAACTCATTTATTCTATCAATTTTGAAAAATTAATTTTTTCCAAGTTTTCTTTGGAACATTTGTCAATAAGTACCTACTTTTCCTAAAATCTTTTATCTTCAAAAAAAGAAATTCGACTTATCCTACCCTCTACTTCGGTAACATGAGATTCTTACATCAAAATTTTGAATTGTCTTCAACTTGTAACAGTGTAGGACTCTACGTTCTATTATTTAAAAAAATAAATATTTGTGTGCATTCGAGTTCGACCTTTTGAGCGGAAAAACTTCTTTATTCAATTATAGTGCAAAGTATTGTTTTACCAACGAGTTTTACCGGTAAGTTTTACCGGCGACTTAGGCAATTTCTGATTATAAAAGTCGCCGTCAAACCTCGCTGGTAAAACAGTATACCTTCCAGTTCTAAAATAATGTGGCTATGGTGATATAGTATACGACTACGATTGAACTCGTTGGCATTCACAAACTTTGCTCCTTCGTTGCGTAGTATACTATTAAAATTACTTTAATGAGTTTCAAGGATGATAAATTCATTTCTTCTGCATAATAATTTCATTGCATTTGAAAAAATCAATTTCAAATAATCTGAAGAGAGATTTTTTCGCTGATTGTATCCGAATCACTTAGACGCATGGCACAGGATAAAATTGCCTTCTGCCTAGTGCCTACGTAATAATTAATTTGGCTTATCATTTTTTTTTTGTATTTTCAATACACAATTTTTTTGTCGAAGTTGGCAACCCTGAGAGAGGGGGACGTTTGAAGGGAAAGGCTATTTCCACCCAGGTTCGTGACTGAGAACGAACGATTCACTGATTTGTAACACAACAACAAGTCAGTGAATTACTAAAGCATAGAATACCAGAAATAACGCTGAACAACAATTTATTCAAACTTGAACATTCATATTTACAAATGCCCGCTACTTTTTGCTTTTATTCATTAACAATTTCAGAAAATAATTCGTTAGTATAAGTCTACATGAAAAAAATTGGTACGCTTAAAAATTAAACTTAAGGAATTATTTTAAGTATGTAATACGTACGTATACATACTATACGCTTATGCTATCTAGAAACAAAAATGTAATAGGTAACGTTCAAAGTAAAACTTATTAAATATTAATATACTATAATTATTATTAATTATCTAATAAAATTAATTGTTAAATGGTTTGGTTTTTTTTTTATTTTTTAAGATTAAACTCAGTAGGCCTGTTAACAATAACTAAAACTCTAAACTTTAACTCAAACTGACTTGTATTTTCACGTATTAAGGATAAAACTGAATTTAACTATAACTATAAATCCCAATATTTGTAACTGAATAAAACTTAAACTAATATTTTCAGTCCCTGAAACTGAATTAAACTTCAACTTAAATTTAAAAAAAATCGTTTTGGTTAAAGTTTCAAGCCAATTTCCAATTTTCCAATTTTGAACGAACATTCAGCAACTTGAGGTTTATTTTAGACCCTTTGCAATGCAGTCTTAAAGAGTCTATTTTCTATTATTAATGATCTTTTGTTACTGTGAAATAATTATATTAATTAGTTTTGAAAATTAAAATTTTAAATGTGAAATTTTAAATTAAATTCATTTTATATTTTTTTAAACGCTTAATTTATTGAATTTGGAAACTCTTATGTCTTATTTCATCTTTTCATCGTACATAAAAAGCCGATATGATATAATCGGTAACTATATTATTTCATTCTAACTTCAACTTCTTTAACTATTTTAAAAGAAGAATTAAACTTTAACTAACTTTAACTTTAACTTTTTTAACTATAAAGAAGAATTTAACTTTAACCTTAACTCTAAACTTTTATTTTATTCAAGTTAAAACTAGTTTACATCAACTTTAACTATAACTTGAACTTTAAGTGAAAAGAATAAAACTGCTAACTTTAACTCTTATTTTTGTTTTGAAAGACTAAAACTTTAACTGAATTTAACTAATATACGTTTAAGTTAACAGCCCTGGATTAAAGGATCTTGGGATGCTCATTATAACTAATTACTGATAATTAATCAATATGCTATTTGTTTTATTATTGTCACCACCATACCAGTAATTTACAACACTTTCAGTAGGGGGACAGTGATACAAGAATCGTTGTAAAAGAACGATATTTACCATAGAGAGTCGGGAACCTGGGTGGAAATAGCCTTTCCCACGTTTGAATTTCGAATGATGATTAATAGCACTGAATTTTTCATCATAAATTTGTGGAAAATTTCAACGTGATTATTATTTGTTATAGGTATTGAATTTCAATACGTACTAAAGAGAGAGCATACTTCTCCAGATATATGATCTGTTAACTATGATACATTCTTGAAATATCTACATAGTAAAGTGTTAAAATTTAGTTCAGTGCTTCCATACAGATTTACAGACTTTCTGAGCGAATTTTGTCACGAACAGTGAATTATTACAATTATCAATAATTATAAATATGTTTACGCTTCTTCAACGTGTTGCTTTCGGATTCTTGTTATTCGCCGTGGTGAGTGTAATCAGTATTTATTTAAGTATATCTACTTTGAAGTTATGAAATTAAAATTCCTTGTCTGCATGTACGATAATAAATAGATTTTGTTATATGGGTAGTTGCAACTTTGGCTCATTCTCATTACAAATAATGTATGTGTGTACTTTTCACCTCTGATATTCGTCATCTTAAAATAAGTGGATGCTCTTGGTGATTTTTAGGACTAATCGATTCGTGATTATGGATGAAAAAAAAAACATGCCTAATAAGATTCTATTATTAATATTCAATTATTTTTATCCGTAAAATTATGAATTCTCAATTTTGTATAAGAATCTATATGTAGGTAATACATTGGTACAGATTAATTCACGACTTCATTCGAACTATTTAAGATTTGAATCTAGAAATTGAAGAAAGATTCCAGATTCCAAATTCAAATCATTTTTCGAAAGAACTTTGCCCAAACCTGGATACTTAAATTTCAGCATCTTAAGTGCATATTTGGAGGAAAGTTGATAGAAAAACAGACTTTTATAGAGAAAATAATTACAAGAAATTTCATGAACGGTCCATATCTCTTCACCAAATCGCCCAACTAGAAAGGTCAAACTTTATACCGGGTGACTACTATTGATTCGAGCACATTAGCAAAAAAGTTAGCTAAAAGGTAAAAAAATTTCAAACATGAATGCATTTTTGACAACGAAAGTATAAATTAAAATTTTGAATTTCATTGATAAACGCTTTTAAACATTAGATAAATATAATTTATGCCATTTATTCTTGCTAACATCATTCAAATATTTAATTTATTTCTACCAGGGAAAGATTTTTGCGCTTGAGGCGCTCGAATCAAGTAGTCACCCGGTATGTGAGGTTAGTTGTAGACGAAAATAATTGTGAAGCGAGGGTTAGGGGAGGTTGAGATCTCCAAATGTTTGCGTTTCAGAACATTTGTAATCATCGGGTAAATGTCCAACTTTTTGATATATATATTTCTCCTATCACGTGTTAGTCCAGTCAAATTAGGTTTATAACCGGGAAGAATTGGGGGTCAAAATTTTTCTGCGGAATCTTGTAGCCAATAGTATCCATAACTACCACCAACTTTTCCCCAAAAATCCCCCTGTTGCTTCTCCCCCAAAATCTACATTCGTGCCCCACAAACCAGTTTTTTGCCCATAACACACATCCTCATCTAGATACAGAAAAAAAGTCAAGTTAAAAAATGAAGCTGATGAAATTTCGCATAAAAAATATTATTACACATTTTTTGCCCAATTTGATAGAATAGCGAGAAAAGGCCCTTGAAACGCGCTACTTTCATTGCGCATAGGGCCATAGCGCGACGTTTGATATACCTTACCGCGTTACGTTAATGTTTCATGTTCTCATCGCGCAAATGACTACTGAGGTGAACAAATTTTGGTTTTTCTAAAGTATACCCAAAAAATTTAAGTTTTTCAAGTTAATATCTATACCCTGAATAATCAGGTCAAAGTTAGAAAATTTTATGATGCATCAAAAATTGTTCAAAAAAATTTATTTTCAACATTTTTAAATTTTTTGTGTGCAAGGGCGATATTTTGCCTTCTGAATTTCAGAAAAATAATTATTTACCTATTTTTTCAATAATCAGGGGCTTTCAAACTATTTCTAATGTATATGAAAAATCCCTATTTTTCCTGTATTGTTTTGCATTATATTTTATACTACTCATAACTATACTACGAATAGATCAATTTTCTAGAAAAACCAAAATTTCTCCCATGCCAGTAGTCTATTTGCACGATGAGAACATTAAACATTAGCGTAACGTGGTAGGGTATATCAAACGTCGCGCTATGGCCCTAAGTGCAATGAAAGTGGCCCGTTTCAAGAGCGTTTTCTCACGATTGTATCAACTTGAGCAAAAAATGTGTAATAATATTTTTTGTTGGAAATTTGTTCAGCTTCATTTCTTCACTCGACTTTTTTTCTGTATCTAGATTAGAACGCATGTTATTGGCAAAAAACAAGTTTTGGGGCACAAATGTGGATTTTGGGGGAGAAGCAACGATGCGATTTCTGGGGAAAAGTTAGGTGTTATTACAGACACCATTACTTACAAATTTCCGCAGAAAAACTTTGGCCCCCAATTAGTCCCGGTTAACACGTGTTTTTGTCGCAATTTGACTGGACTATGTAGCGCCGGCGAGTATTTATGAAACTCTTTTTAAAAATCTAACAAAACTACTTTTTTGTTATTTGTAGAAATTCAAAATGGCGCAACACTCAAATTTTGAGGGAAGCTAGAGAAGGGGCAAATAAGTTAAATTTTTTGTTTTTGATTTCATATGAAATGGTGAGCCATGGACACCAACATATGGAAATTTCAGTTTCCTAAGTGCATTTGGAAGGATGTTAGAACGAAAACTGGTTTTTGAAAAAGTTTTGAGTTATGAAGTTTCTTGAATGTTGCATATCTTCTCACCAAATCAATCTAGGAAAATAAACTTTGTGTGTGTGGTTAGTTTATGACTAAAATATGGCCACTTGAATTTAATTCAAAATTGATTAAAAATAGCCGATTATCAAAATTTTAGTAGAGATCGAAGAGCCTCAAATTGGTAAAAATATTACTAATATAAACTCATGTGATTATTGAGAATAAGAGGTATATTATATTCTCAATTCACCTCCACGCATGATTTTGGAGCGGAGAAGGAAGGGTTATAGACCTCAAAACGTAGTGGGGGTACAAGAGATATCGAAACTTCTTCATTATAGTGTCACATGACAAAATGAGCCCAAATGATTAACCTTCCTTCATTTCTGCTTCCCAAGTGCATTTGAAGGGTATTAAAGCAAAAAACGACTGGGGGGGAGAATTACTTCAAAAAATTTCATCATGTTTCCATATCTCTTCGCCAAATTGACCTAGAAAGGTAAAACTTCGTGTGTACAGTAAGTTGATGACCAGAATACGACCTCTTCAATTTGGACTAAAATATATCCAAAACAGCGGATTTTAACAATGGTACTGGGTGTGGCCTATAGACATGAAGAGATTAAGTGATGTTATTTGTAAATCTGAACAAGCTCCAGTTAAAAATTCAGCTCTAGTAATACGGCATGGCTGCTTATGTTTTTCAAAATAATATTTCAATTTTAATTATTTTGTTTTAGTAAAAGTGCTTTTATTTGTTGTTAGGAGTGAATACAAGTATCTAAACTACTATTTACCAAAGAACAAGAATGTCTGTTATGTGTTTTTTTTTTTTTTTTTTGTTTGTTTATCATCTATTTTTTTTTTTTTTTTTCAAAGACTTCCTTTTAAACACAAATTTTCCAGACCTCATTCAGGTTGAGCGCCACCGAGAACTGCCCTCGACTGGCCCTGCCCGTGCCCTCTTTTCAGCTCGTAAGCCAAGGCGAGGAGTTAGTTCCTTATAGATAGGAAAGGATAGCTACTCCTTATGTACAAGACACGCACCCCAATGGCTTCGTGTAATCTTCACCTCTCTCTAACGTCTCACGAAGTTCAAAGAACCCTGCGAAGAGCGATCAACAGACCGACGAGGTTACAAATGTACAGTCCCCCATTAAATGCGTATCACGGACACAACGAGAGCCCGAGAATTCTCATAGGATTAGATAAGAATTGGAACCCACCCATTCCCAATCCCTACTCACGCCTCACACGCCTCATTCCTCACACGCCTAATTCCCCACACACCTGATTCCCCACACTAATTCCTCATACGCCTTCACACGCCTTATTCACCACACGCCTCATTCTACACACATATCTCTCTCCTCATATCTCACTTCTCACACCTCATTCACTTACCTTAAATATAACTTACATTTATAATACTACCTACCTATATAATAATAAATTAAATTAAACATAAAAATAAGAACTATAAACTACCTAAATTGAACCCTATGCGACAAACAAACCTCAACACAGAACCAACCAAGACTAGAAAACCACCAAGACCAGAAAACCAACAAGACACAACCACGATCCCAAAGACTACTTAATATCATAGACCTACCTATAAGCTTACTCTATACAGTTCAACGTTGAACTGATCTTTTCCACAGGTAACAAGTCATATAAGTATAGATTGCAACAAAATCTAGGACCAATCAGATTACTTCTAAAAATGGTGCTCTGCGATTGGCTGATGGAAACTTGTTATTTTATTATAAATATAAGTCGACATTTAGTTTCAAGCTTAGTTTGTGTTGTGACTTTCGTGCGATACACATCTGTTCGGTGAAGTTTTTGTGTTTTTGTTTCATAACATTTATGGTGCTCTGCGATTGGCTGATGGAAACTTGTTATTAAGTCGACATTTAGTTTCAAGCTTAGTTTGTGTTGTGACTTTCGTGCGATATACATCTGTTATTCGGTGAAGTTTTTGCGTTTTTGTTTCATAACATTTATGGGGCATCGTAAAACATTGCTGTAATACGTAAGTATGAACGTGTTGATGAAGATATCTGGTGCGTAATTACATTTATTTATTTAAAAACGCAATTATATTAGAGACATAATCAAAAGTACTGCGTTCTAGAGTGTCTTCATTTAAAACTACTTCCCCAGCATTAACGATGACTGCAAATTTCGAAATTTTCCAGCCAATTTAAACGCCTTCCTAATTTTTGACATGCAAAATCACAAAATCCCTATTTAGATCGAGATTATGACTATGGTTAATTAAATGATCAACAAACGTAGATATACTTATTTTTTTATTTATGAGTGCACGATAATGTTCTTTAAATCTAACAGTAAAGGATCTGCCTGTTTGACCAATATAAATAGCTTTGCAGGTGTTACGAAGATGCATTAAAAATTGCTGCATAAAAAATCTCACCACTCTACACATTAATCCTTTTCCTCAAAAAATACAAACTCTTATAAATAAAATCAAAAAATATAATAGTGACAACCTTAAATTTGCATTTACCCCCACAAACACTATCAAGAAATTATTCTGTAATAATAAGGATCGCATTCCTAAAATTAAAAGAAGCAGAGTATATAAATTAATATGTAACACCTGCAAAGCTATTTATATTGGTCAAACAGGCAGATCCTTTATTGTTAGATTTAAAGAACATTATCGTGCACTCATAAATAAAAAAATAAGTATATCTACGTTTGTTGATCATTTAATTAACCATGCATAGTCATAATTTCGATCTAAATAAGGATTTTGTGATTTTGCATGTCAAAAATTAGGGAAGGCGTTTAGATTGGCTGGAAAATTTCGAAATTTGCAGTCATCGTTAGTGTTGGGGAAGTAGTGTTAAATGAAGACACTCCGGAACGCAGTACTTTTGATTATGTCTCTAATATAATTGGGTTTTTAAATAAATAGATGTAATTACGCGCCATTGTATAGTAGAGTTGTTCGCAGGTTTTCGGCAGTTTAATATTAAGCTCCAAAGATGGCAGTACGCCGAAACCCGTCAGCATATTTTTTATAATTTTTAATTTTTTTAATTTATAGCGTTTTATTGTAACAGTTATATTTCATCAATAAAAATTTTTTAATTCAGAGTTTTTTTTTTTGCTTTAATACACAATATAAGTTCCTTTTTTGTATCTTTTGAAAACGATAGTTAAATGAAAATAAAATATTAAAAATAAACAAAGGGGCTTAATGCCTATTTTAATCATTTTCGTTCTCATGTTATTATAAACTCTATTCATCTGTGTTACATTTAGGCGGTGTTACCATGAGTAATCCAACACTTCTCCTTGTTCACCACAAGTATGATACTAGAATGTATAATAGCTATTTGTTTATCGTACCACATTTCATTAAAACTGACTTCTTAGATTTTGAGCATCTTTTCCTCTTCTGCAAATAAACCTGAAATTAACAAAGAAAGCTGTGTGCCTCACAATTAGCAGTAGTTTTGTAAAAATATCTGCCAATTGTGAATCTAAATTCACTTATCTCAGGGTCGTTAGCCTGGAAAAATGGTCCCACTGATACCAATGCTTTCATAGGTTCGAATTCTATCTAGGCTACTTTGGTCGCATTGGTTCTAGGTTCTCTTGGTCACGCTAGTTGCCAGCCGTAACACATTTTTTTACTTATGGCTGGTTACCTAACCACAACCACGTGTGAATTAATTTTATTCAATACATCTATAAATATTAATTGATCTAAATAAATACCTACTTATAACATACATTAATAAACATTTCCAACTACAATATATATTCAAAACGTAGACCTACCTACTTACTATCATGCAAATTCAAAACTAACTTCAATATACTACAATTGCTTTTACTTAGGTATATAATCAAGCTAAATGTAGTATTCTATGATATGTACTTACCTAGATTATGTTTCAATATAAATTCAAACTGGAAGGAATTATATTTATAATATTAATAAGAAAATAAATAACATTCACGATAACACGCATGCTCCAAATAGCTTTACGAAATATCATCATCACTATATTGTAAATAAAAGGATTGGTACAGACGCAGTGCAATACCCCAGATACTGGTTGGCCACCAACCAATACAATGCACACAGCTTATGTAAAATGCATTGGTACTTCAACTATAAGATGCCCATGAGCATAACCAGGATGATGTTCAATGTAAAATCTGTTATGGTCGGGGAAACCTGGGCAAGTGCCATACCCTGGTACCCTTACCAAGGTACTCAGGGCTAAGACTATAGCAAAGTACATCGTCAATATTGACGTACTGTTCATGGTCAGGGCAACCCGGGGCAAGTACCATGCCTTGGTACTCCGCTCATTGTACTCATGGTTAGGACCAGGGTTATGCTCATTACAACTGTGGATGTATTGGTCACTTCCAGAATAACCCTGGTCTAGTACCACACTTCAACCCAGGTTCTAACCTTGGTCATTTGTTTTAGTATGGTATGCATTACACACCACACTAACGCAAATTTACCATGGTAACCCTGGACACATATCTGAATAATGTCTGTAGGGAAGATGTAAGCGCTTATTACTATTATACTCTTACCAAATCACACTATGCCCGGCATCCCTGCTGTCCGCTTGTAACGCAGGGTTGGCAACCGAAACGGATTAAATCTGAAATCTGTTACTAAGAAACCACAACAATGCGTTTCACAAAATTTTGACTGATGAGTTGATTACCAAAAAAACATCAAAACTAATTTTTTTTCAAATCACATATATTTCTTTCTTTTCATGAATTAATAAGTAAATAAATAGTTATCATATTTAATAAAAAAACTCGTGTAATGAGCAAAACTGATCAAGTACACATGCATGTACCAAATTCAACTTTTTATTGTTTTTTACAGTCACCAGTGTAGTTAGTACAGTTAAACCAACTATGTTGAAAATACTTGAATTATGAATATGACTCATCTCAAATAAATCTCTACCTATAAAAACTGAAAAGAGCGAGATGAATTTTCTTTTCAATTATCACAAAATAATACCTAAGTATACCCAATTTACGATCATGATCAAAAATTTCTCGAAAAACAAAGTGCATAGGTAGGTTATGAAAACAGCCGGTCTTCTCTCCCATTACTAATAACTAAACGTTTTTCAAACAACTTATGTTCAACTCTGTTTGCTCAACTGGGCACCCAAGGACTCCAATAACCATCAAAATATTTTGGATTTGATTTTGGGTCAAAAGTGTTTTCTTGCTGTTTCACCAGCTGTTTTCTATATTTTTCCAATTCCGATTCTAGTTTATGATAGTGATTTTTATGCTCTTCACTCAAGTCTTTATATTCACAAGGATCTTTCTTGATATTGAATAAACATCCTGAAAAATAAAAATTCGAAGTGACAAACCCAAGATTAACTGGAGAAACAAAAGTTGAAAAGAAAAAATATTGTTTATGATTATGTACATAGATACGTATCAGTAGCTGATAACGGTCGGCAAATGAGCAATTGCCGACTGGGCCGCAGCCAAGGTAGCAGGCTCCTGGCTAGAAGTGCTTCTGAATAATTAAATGTATATATTTGTGAGAGAAAAAGGCCATATTCTGTTTTAAAAATGATTAATTTCAATGTAGATAGGCTAGATACCTACTGATTTATTTGTTTTTTCTTTTTGTGATACTCATGTACCAATGTGTTTTTTATACCGACAAGAAAGAGAGAGAGAGAAAAAAAAGTAATTTCTTTGTTGGGCCCCTTTACAGCCCATTTGCTGACCCACTGGTACGTATAGGTAACATTATAAATTGTTGTACCTTTTTCAAAGCATTTCGTTTCATTTCCATTAATATCCAATTCATTTATTCGGTTTTCACAGTATTTATCAATTTTAGCCCGATTACGCAGTTGCCAAAAAGTTTTCTTTAACTCATCATTAGTTTTGTTGACATAAGAACTGATTATTTGACGAGTACGGCTGGTTATCACACTGCTCATATTGTACCTGTATTCTTCCTCTCGGCCAGTTGATCCGGCGTATTTGATAGAGCTTTTAACAACTTAAATAAGAAAGACATAATGTTTTTACATAATTTGATTAAAAACAAATACGATGAAGAATAATAAATTGGGTTCGATTGTACCTTTAATGAGCTTCCAGTTACCATCAATTATTGCATGCTCGCCCTTTACTTCATCTATGTTGATTAAAATTTCTTTTCTGGGTGGCTTGGTGGTGATGTCGGTGAGGTACGGCCACTGATTAATTCCATCAATGTTTCCCAAATCACTTGTGTTCCCTCCTGCGATATTAAAACCTCGCGTAAGATAACTACATACATCTAGTATACAATGTGGCCATGCATTCTGGCAAGTTGTTCGCAAAGATCTTTCCGTAAATAAGTAAGTACGCTTCAACATATTAAAAAAAGCTTCTAATGATTGGTGGTGAGGTGAAGTTTATGGGAACATATTAATTTTTCAACACTTTTTTGAATTTTTGCATGTAACATGGAAAATTCAGTTTTCAATCGATTTCTTTCTTTATGTATTAAACCCCCACTCCATTTCCTACGACATATTTTACGTAGATGCCTTTTAGACTACCTTTACTAATAAATAAAAATTTTCAGAAATGTTGTTTCAGTAAACATTTTTTCTCTTAATACTACATTGTTTATTTTATATTGACGCAAACTGCATATTTTTATTCATCTTGGATGAAGAATAAAAGAATTTCGAATTTGATCGTTACTAAGATTAAAAAAATATTTTTTGAAGGTTATTCATTTCTAAGTCCCTTCAGTAAGTAGGGTAAGCAAACCATCACACATGAGTGTCATAAAGATTGTCTTACAACTGGTATGAAGGAGGTTCATTTAGCTGAAACACGCTGTAATAAATGCACTGTGTCTAACTGATCTTAGCACCCCTTCAAATTATAAATTACTTTAATTTGAAATTTGGTTTAAACTTACAAACTTTGAATGTAAAAATTATTAGATAATGAAATATTAAACTATAATTTCTCACTAAATTTTTCAAATGTTTTCTTTAATGCAAAAAAAATTGATTTTAATACAGCCGTAAACTGTGAGGGTGCTAAGATCAGTTGCACGCAGTGTATTTAAGGAAGGTCTCTTTTTAATAATCCGAACAGATAAAAATACTCAGTGCATAAAATTTACCACATTAACCTCGCTCTCGATCAGCTACAAGATAACGCTGGTTAGACTTCATAAATTTGAAGTGCGGTAACTTACCACAAAATAAATTTTTTAAATTCTTTTGGTAATTTAAAAACAGGGTTTAAGTGTCTTTCATGAAATTTGTGCATCTTGGACAAATTTTTTTTCCTAAATCTATTTTTTTGTATGGATTTCAAATTACAAGTAAATCTCGTAAATTTCTGGTAAATTAGACGTTAGATAGGAAAAATTATTCAAAATACTTTGTTTGCTTAACATCAATCCCTGAGGAGGTATAATGAAAAAACCTACTTTTGTAGGAATGTCACCTTTATCATATGTGAGTCATACTTATCTATTATCAATTGGGATTTTAAGTATATGTTATTATTGATAACACCAAAAAAATACTTGATAGAGAATTTTTCTGTAAAATGTCTACATGAATTCTTTTTCATACCGGCTGCTGCGTAGAAAGTAGGCAACCAATCAGTAAGATGGATAAGTTTATCGGTAACGCGATTTGGAGTTTTAATCAAAGGACTCCAAATAGCAGCAACGCCGCGAACACCTCCTTCGGTTACAGAGCTTTTCATCTTAAACAGAACAAAAACTCTGGGTATTTGTGAGCACATGAATATACACCTAGCGAAACTATATGCGCATTAATGAAGCCAAACTAACCCCTCTGAGTGGCCAGTTCGAAGCGTAATTTCCGAACAATCCTCGACTATCTTCGGTGGCGCCTCCATTATCCGAAATGAATATAATAATAGAATTTGAAAGCATCATTTTGTCGTGCAAAGCTTGCATTATTCTGGGAATAGATTCGTCGATAGTAGACAATACACCTGAGAGGACCATTACAATATTACCGTGATGCCTTTGTTAAACAAAACCACAACCAAACGCTTATTACCGGCGAACATTCGACGATTCTTATCTTTTATATGAGCGAATTTTTTATCATTTTCGACGATATCGCGAACTTGCAGGGCGGAATTAGGGATAGCGTGGACTGCAGCATAGGAGAGGTCCAGGAACAGAGGTTTTTCGGTATCGTGAGTTTTTATGATGTTGACAGCTTCGTCGGTGAATACATCGGTGTTGTAATTGTTTTTAAATCTTTCGCCTGCGTGTTGGTGGTCGTTCCAAGCATCTATGCCAATTAGAGTTTGATTATTTCCTTTCTAGAATCAATTTTTGGGAGCAGGAATTAGTAGAGAAAGGATTCCGACTCATTTGGTTGCAAGTAGAAATACTTGCAACGAGAATTTTTAATTTTCACACAAAATAATATAAATTAACAAAAACTTACTGCCACACTAACGCTGTCGTTATATCGAGTCCATCCATTGTAGTAACCGAAATGAGAATCGAATCCTCGATGTGTAGGTATACATTGAGTTTTGTAGTAACCCAGATGCCATTTACCGACTAGCCTAGAGACATATCCTATATCTTTTAAGTACTGAAATTGAAAATTACAACGAAAAATAATTAAGTGGAATCGAATAATAAACTTGTAAACGTGAAATGAGTACTTGTGGCAAAAGTTTCTCATTTAAAGGAAGCGAAATTGGCGATCCTTCCTTAATCGGAGGTCCTTGCATTCCTGTTGAAAAATAACTAGACATTAGCCCTTCTCCGAAGGGATTAATATTTAATTATTCGTTGAGTTGATTAATAAGCCTTATTTACCCAATCTTATAGGATATTTTCCTGTCATCAAAGCCGATCTAGATGGAGTACAGGTGGGCATCGTATAATGACGATTCAATATAATTCCACTGTAAGCTAATGCGTCTATGTTAGGGGTCGGTATCTCGTTTGACCCGTGAAATCCAACATCATTCCAGCCCTTTGTAAAATGTATCGACGTTTCGATAATTAATACAAGACACCCTTATCTAAGTAAAAATTTATTATTGAATGTACTTATGTTGCTAATATAGGCATCTATGAACTTACCAAATCATCGGCTATGAGTAGTATAATGTTTGGTTTTGACGCTGACTCAACGTGAACACCGATGAGCAGGGTTATTTGAAACAATACTATTTTTAAAATCATTTTCTTAGAGCACACAGCGGGTATTTAAAGCTCGTAAAATTAACAAACCGAAATGCTACATCACTATTAAAATATAATTCACGAATAAGGTTATGTAAATTAACCAAAGAAATTTTATCTTTACAAGACGGTATGAGCATTTAATTAAAAATCATTATTTTTAGTTTTCACGTTTAATCAAATTTCTTACTATTTGATTATCATTGCTTTTCTTATCATTTTAAATGCGATTGTAATTTCGTAATTACAGAAACGAAGAAACATGCTAACAAGAAATCCGACAAAATAATACTTCCGTTTTTCATTTTCGCCTAAAAAATTGAGGCGATAAATAAAACCGGTCTCGTTGATTAGAACATTGATACAAAACATATCCGTAGGTATTTAGGTAGGTACCTAAGTTGTTATTCGAACTATAACCTAGGTAGCGTGCAAAATACTTGGTAAAATTTATCTACCATACTTTTCTTTTCGCAACATGAAGCAATTTGAGATTGTGAAATTCAATTACTTTTCTGGTCCATTTGACAAAAAAATTTTCCACACAACCTTGGAAATTTCAACAAAAAACTTGATTTTTACGTTACTCGTACTTATACAGAAAATGAAACTAATGGAATTTCAACGGACCTGCAATATCTATGCAAACTAAGCACGTGTAATAAAAGGTTAAGGCGGGACTTCAGTAAGTAATCAAATACTTAGTTGAAATTTGTCCAACAAAAACAGACTGAAGAACAACATATCAGTGATTTAGTGTATTTCATTTTATTCTGTTCGAGTAATTGTATCTGGAAGGATGATATCTAAATTATTTTCCAAAACACCAATTTTCATGGTATATAATTCCTACAAAATATATTCATAATTAGTAGAGAAAGTTTTTTAATATTTCTTTTGTCACATTCATAATGACTGACGAAACATGATAAATTTCTTTGTATCAATTAAAAAAGGCAATTTTAGTCTTCGCGCCTGATTACTTGTTATGCAACACCGAAATACGTGAAGTCCCTCCTTAAGTTTATTTAAAGATATCAACCTTTTGAACTGTTTGTACGAGTCAGCGCCAAAATTACGAGGTTACGATGTCGCTAAAACCATAGTCAACGAAAGATTTAATTAAATGAGCAAATACCTACGTACGAAAATGTTTCCAAATTAGTTTCATCGTTTTCCTACCACGAGATTTAGTTACGAGTTCAGCGTAAGTATTTGTTTTGTACGATATGCGCGTTATCATTGTGAGTATGAAATGTAACATTGTTGTAAAATAGACGGTAAGAAATTTGGGCTTCTTTAATATTTATAATCGACGACAGTCGATATAATATTATGAAATTCATGTCTACGCTTTAACGTAGACACTATATACCTAAATTTCAAGAATTGTAAATGAATATAAATTTTAGCGATATACGGTAATAGAATTTACTACATTTACTTATTGCCAAAGTATTAGTTTGTTCTCTGTATAATTACGCAGAATTATATTTTATATTTAGATTTAATGAATTTTTAAATATAAAAATAATTTTAATTTCACTTTTAATTACTTTATTATCTTTTGGATTGAATTTAATTTTTAGATTTGATTTTTAAAAAATAACTAGTGCCTTCTCGCCCCTTCGGGGCTCGCAATAAAAATTAAGTGAAGAAAAAAAAATTATTTTATCCGATAAGTATTGCTACATTCAAAACTGCGCAACCCAATTTATTCTTACGTATTTGTTACCCCCCACCAAGATTTCTTCCTTTCAGGATGAGCTCGCCCCTTTATACCTTCGTATGCCTGCCAGTTTAAACACTTTTACAACTTTACCCTAGCTCTTGCCTATGTACGAAGCTTTTATTGAAATTTATTACCTTTTTTTCCCATTGTATACCTGCTATCCTTTATACTTTTTATTCCTGCCATTTTAAACAATTTTATGACCTTACCATTGTACATGTAAAAAGTTTTTATTAAAATTTACAACTTTTTTTCCTTTGTATACGTGCTATCCTCTATATACCTTTTATACCTGCTATTCAAAACAAGGATGCGCGCGCATCTCAAAACCGATTTCATTTTGATTTTAATATATAGAGAGATAAAATAAAATTATTTAATAAATTTATGTATTAAATTTACCACAAAAAAATAATCTTTCAAAATTATAAAATTTTTAGGGTCTTTTTGTCTTTTAGTATTAATTAATATTTTTAAATTAAAAATTAAATTTTAAATACATTAAATAAAGGTTATTTTTTAATTTTCATTAATTCTATTATTCAAATTAGGTAAAATACAAATTATTATGCTAAGTTTAAAATTATTTTTCAATTTCGTATCTGGTATAGTACATATTATGATACCCCAAGTTCATTACAGCTTTCCTCATTAGTGTAATTACTTTCCATTTTTTTGAGTTTCTTTTCACCAATAATTTTTTCACTCAATTTTTAAAAAAAATTAGTTTATGAAAAAAGTGTGTTGATTTTTTTCTTTCTAAAATATGAACTTGTTATCTACTGAATTTTTTTCTTAAAAAAATGAAAATTTTATTTGAATTGACAAAAAATTTAAAGAACAACCAAAAAGTTTTAGAAAACGACCAAATCATCCATTTCTAACATAAATTAAATTTTTAGAATACTTGCTACCATACCAGTAACAATGGCGACGAACAAAAGAAGTTTCAGCACGCTATTAAAAAAGCTAAAAACGTATTTGAGAAATTCAGTGGGCGAGGATTATTTCAATGGGCATGCCTCCTTAAACATCCATCAAGAAATTATATTGACAACAGATGAAGCATTGCGAAAATGTATAGAGAAGCCGCGAAGATTAATTTTAAAAACTAAACTTTCTTTTTTCAATTTTTTATTTCATTAAAACTACTGAAATAGAAATTACCACTAAAATATTTAAAAACTGGCTGATTGGCAACTTTTGGAAAATTACTTACAAAACCCTCAACTAACCCCTCAATTTACAATACAAAAATTCTAAAACCAGCTCTGTAAATTTTCTATAGAGTATCAAAACCTCAACTCCCCACCCTCGTACAGAAATCCTAAAACGTAGCCTGCTGAGGTGCATTTCCTTGGCTTCCCCTTGGGAGAGGTGGGGAGGTGAGGGGGTGCGATCGTTTTTGCTTCATTGTGCTTCCACTCCCGTCGTTTGTGCTCACACCGTTTTCAGTATATATAAAAAAAAAATGTTAGGGGCTGTGGAAATGGCTGCACCTCTTTAACGGGGCTGGGGGTTGAGAATGGGTGCAATCGTTTGTGCTTCATTGTGCTTCTACTTCCATCATTTGTGCTCCTCTCTTTCTGACTAATAAATAAAATAAGAGAGGGTTACTGCCTAAATAGTCATAATCAAGGTCATTAAATAGATTTTTTTCACAACAACTTTGATATGAATATAGGCAATCATTTGTGCTTTGTTTAGGCTACATTTTGATTGCTTACAGGCGGTCTATACTCAACTTTTGTCTATAGACTGTGTCTAACTGATTTTAACACCCCCAAGCGCCAAATTCTCTTCATCCACAAAAAAGTATTTGTTATTACATTTCTTTTCACGGAATTAAAAAAATAACACATAAATAATTGTTTAGCTATGATTTCAATCCATAATTTGCAAGATTATGAATGTTTTTAAACATTCAACGTTTTATTTCAGTTTATTTCGCAACACTGATTTTAGAAGAAATGAATTCAAAGCAATCAAATAATCAGTAAAAAATTATTTAA
Source organism: Phenacoccus solenopsis (assembly GCA_009761765.1). Classification (NCBI taxonomy): domain Eukaryota; kingdom Metazoa; phylum Arthropoda; class Insecta; order Hemiptera; family Pseudococcidae; genus Phenacoccus; species Phenacoccus solenopsis. The sequence goes on from CM019756.1 coordinate 23,744,486, forward strand.
ATCATAGAATTTGAATTACCGAAGTCTTATGTTATTCATTATGCAGTAATGATGTGAAACAAAGCAAAGTAGGTGATATTTTTTTTTTCATGAAAGGGAATTTCGCGTTTGGGTGTGTTAAAATCAGTTAGACACAGTGCATAATACATCTATACCTCAAAAATACCACGAGTACAACACTACAGTAATCATTCACCAAGGTAGGTACATATTTCATTAATTAAAAAATTACTTTCTTCATTATTTATCTATCTATAAATTGGTATTATTATAAATTAATTAATGACGCATTATTTATAATATATTATATTTACTCTATTGCACCCCTCCCCTCCTCCACCTCTCCCAAAAGGGGGCAAAGAAATGCACCTGGCCTGCTGATGTAAATAACTGACAAGCTAAAAAAAAACTCTTCCACCTCTTGGCTACCACTGATTAACTGCAAGTCTGAGCATGATCATATTGAAACAATAAAAACGCAGCTTCCGTTATGTGACTGTGACATCATTGCTCATTTTTTTTATTATAACTGTCTAATGAAAAATATTATTCTTCCAATTCGAAAATTTGTTTGCAAAAAAATGTTTTTAGCAATCCAACATTTTGTATAGAATAAACATTTATTTTCGATTCGTTGACCGACATTACTGCAAAATTCACTTTATTATAAAAAAAAAAGAAACAGAATTAAAATACATACACAAATGACACACACATAACAGTAACAATACGTAAAAAAATGCATGACTAGCGTTTCAAAAATTAATACTTTTTGTATCGACTTCTAACTAAAATAAATAAAGCATACAGGGCAGTCACGAAAATAATTAATTTGAATGGCAACAAAGAAGTCGTGTCAGAGGGATCTTGATCATCATCTGTGATCCATGGCGTCCAGTAATGATCCCATTGACTCGGATCACAATTCGGGTCCGCATCAGCAACCATTTGCGGTACGAGTTGCTGTTTATACGCGTTCAGTTGCTTTTCGAATTTATCTACAAGACTAGGTTCGTTTTGCGATAGATCGTTGAATTCGCACGGATCGTTTTTAATATTAAACAAACAACCTGCGAAGTGAAAATAAAGACAGAGGTGAACTAACGTAAGTAAATAAAATAACTGTTACGTCACGTCATATCACTTAACAAACCTGTTTGGAAACATCGTAGTTTAGAGTTGTACTCGGAGTTATCAACGATTTGCACGCGTTCTCTGCAGTATTCGTCGATGGTAGATTGTTGTCTCAGTTTAATGAATTTTTCGGGTATGTCGGAAGTGGGTGTTTTGAATGGCGATAATTTGTTCAAGACCTCATGGGTTTTGCTGGAAACAACTTGTGTGATGTTATAGGCGTATTCTTCATCACGTCCATCGGCTCCTTTGTAATCGATAGATGCATTGCTGTTGACTGCGATAAAATGAATAGATTTAGAGAATAAAACGCACAAAGATAAAACTAGAGAATACATATTGAAAGGAAACTAACTGCGAATGTACTTCCAGTCATCTATTATTAGAGCGGTGTCGTTGGTTTTTTCGTTGATATTTACGACGACTTGATTTCGCGGAGATGAACTTTGTTGACCCGTTAAGTAGGGCCAATGGTTTATTCCATCTATGGCTCCTAAATCGGTTACATTTCCTCCTAAAAATAGAGCGTTGAAATGTAGACTATAAATCGATCGATAAGTTCATCGAACCAAGTTTCACCGCATTACTCACCGGCTGCGGCGTAAAAGGTGGGCAACCAGTCGGTAATGTGGAATAACTCATTGGATACAGTATTGCTGATAGTTACAGGACTCCACAAGGCCGCCGCTCCACGAACTCCTCCTTCCGTTAATGAGGACTTCCACTAAAAGATGCGGAGTCATTACAAAATGTTTTGTCTAATTAACTCGACACGGAAATCACTACGTACGCCGCGCAATGGCCAATTTGAAGCAGAATTCGTGAATTTGGTATCAGTATCTAGGGTTGATCCTCCATTATCTGAGATGACCATGACGATGGAATTCTCGAGCATTTTTTTCTTATGTAAGGCTTCCACTATTTTGCCTACCGATTCGTCAAATGCGGTCAACATTCCTTTTAACATGAAAAATAATTGATGAGTTATGTTAAATGGCGTACTTAGAGGGAAAGCGCTTGAAGGTTTAAACCAGCTACTTTTTCAGTTGATTATCAACAATAATATCATTGAAGACATGTAAGATAGAGATATTTAGGAAGGAAATAGGATGAACAGCTTTCTTCCTTTGAATATCTTTATCTATAGCTATCTAGGCCACTAGTGATGATGTTCTAAGATGCCATGATGAAAATAAAAATTTACCCGCAAATAATCTACGTCTCTGACTTTTTATGTATCCGAATTGTTTTTCATTTTCCTCTGGATTCCTCACCGTTAGGGTATTATTAGAGCCAGCATGTACCGCTGCATGAGATACGTCTAAGAATAATGGCTTTGAAGTGTCGTGATTTTTGATAATATCCAATGCCTCTTCGGTGAAAACATCGGTGATGTATTTGCCTTTGAATTGATCACCCGCGTGTTGAAAGTCATCTCTGGCGTCGTATCCCCATTTATCTATCTATACAATAACACAGAATAAGTATTTACATTTGTAATTCAAACTTATTATTTTTATAAATAAGTCACAAACATGATTATTTAATGAGGACATAAGTTCAAGTAGATACTTACCGTTGTAGTAATACTGTCGTTGTATCGCACCCAGCCATTATAGTACCCGAAATGCGAATCGAACCCTCTTTTTAGAGGGGTGAAGTCGTACTTGTAAAATCCCAAATGCCACTTTCCGACTAGGCGTGACACGTAACCGAGTTTTTTCAAGTGCTAGTTTGAACAAAAATGTACATAGTAGCGAGTGTTACAAATAATCACAATTTATAGTTTGTATGTTTTGAACATGAAGATTCTGAAATGTCTTACTTTATATTACTCCTTTTAATGCATTTAATATTACAAATATTGGGTAACAGACATTTGTTTACCACGACATCTGTTCGCTATAACATTTGCTTCCTGAACAGAGAGATTCATTTGTTGGCTATGACATTTGGTTGCTATGTCATTTGTTCGACAAGTCATTTATTTCACTAAGACATATTTTGATCACTACGTTATTTGTATTATACCTCTATGACATTTTTTACGAAACGTCAAGAGATTAATTAAATAAAAGATTCGAACAAACACGACATATGTGTTTCAATAGTTACGATATTTGTTCGCCACAACAGTTTTTCCTCACAACATTTGTCACTCATTCATTCTTTGAAATGAAGTTCCAACTTAGAGTTAGTACGACTATGTGGTCTTGAAATTTACCCATTTTAATGTAGTATTGTTTTTTCATGTACTATGAAAACATTTATACGGTGTCTAGACTTTTGAAGCTCATTTTCCGTCACGATAGATAAATAGATGTAGTAGTAGAGGACAGCAATAGACCGTGCTGGCTCTCTCTTCCCCTTCCACGCGCTGCGTGCCGGAGTAAAAGCAACAACAAGCGAGAAAGAGACAGAAAGATAGATAGAGAGAATGACGCCTGACGCGGTCCTACAACACGTGTTTCAAGTTGAGAATATTTGCTATAAATTTAGCATAATAACTTCCCATTGCTAAACTCTCCTGTATGTTTTCATCGTTTTCACATCTTCCACGTTTCCCTAAAACACTTCCGGTTTTTTATCTGTTTTTTTTTTTTCTTTTTTATTATTATTCATTGCTATATTTCTATTCCATTATCAAAGACATATGCTTACTTCATAATTCAATAAGTTGGGAAACTTGAGAAAAACTTCATTACCAAAACAAAATCAAAGTAACAAATGAATTAATAACATTAGGAAAAAAATATAGATCAAATGTCATAGCAAACAAATGAAGTAGTGACGCAAATATTGTAGTGAACAAAAAAATAACGCTTCTTGTTTAGCGAGCAAATGTTACAACTTGTTATATTGTCCAAATGTACACGGGTAGGTAAGTAGTGGTAGACAAAATGTCCTAGGCCCCTTATTTTTTTTTCAGATAAAAGAATTACTGTTGGTAATAAATATTTACTTAGAATAACAAAATTTCAACAAATTTTTTATAGCCTCGCCAACAATTTTTGTTCCTTCCTGAGAAATTTTTTGTTAATTAATTACTTGAAAAAAGAATAGGAATTCCCTCATCAAAACTGAAAAAATTCCCATTCATTTTCATCATGTGTAAAGAATTCGGAATTTTTACAACAATTTTTCAATTTTTAGTTAATTTTGAAAATGTTCTTTTCTTTAAATTATTTTTATTTTTATACTGCTATCAAATTTATGACCATTGTTCGAAGATATTTTTATTTATTTTTTAAATTTAAGGGAATTCTTGGTTTTAAATTTTTTGAATTTTTTGTTGGATTTTTTAAATTATTTTTTTGAACTTTTTTTATATTCAACAGTTTTTATCTTCATTTTTTTCATTTTGTGACTTTTTTTATCCTTATAAAATTTCATGACTTTTTTTGGACATTTTTTTGAAATTGCAAATTTTTTAGCACTGAGCCTTTTAGGATAAGTAATCATTTGCGCTCGAGCTACCTTGCTTCCTTTGCTCCTGCCTCTTCATACGCAAAAATTTTGTCCCCCTTGAACATTTTAATATGAATAGATTTTCCATACACAAGTGCAATATTCATACCTGTGGCAAAATTTTTTCCTCCAAAGGCAAACCTAGAGGAAGTGCAGGCAAAAGGGGCGGACCTTGCATACCTATAAACAATTTATTTTGAAAATCTTGAATCAATTTCTTCTTTATAGTAATCCTTATAGCTATATCAAAAACATCACGTAATGAAAAATTACCTAATTTAAATGGGTATTTTCCGGTCATCAAAGCTGCCCTAGAAGGGGTGCATGTAGGTTGCACATAATGCCTATTCAAAATCGCACCATTGTAGGCCAAAGCGTCTATATTCGGAGTTGGTATCTCGTTAGAACCGTGGAATCCAACGTCGTTCCATCCCTAGAAAAAATTTCTTTTTAAAACTCAACGACCGTTAAATTGTAAGGTAATTGGTTAGTATGAGAATTAAATTAAGCGTATCTTCAAAGCTCTAACTTCTTACGCGTTATTAATGTTCACGTAATCCCGTTCCTCTTTGTTAATATAATTACAATTTTTGTAGTTTTTATCATTCATTTTCAACACCATATTTCCACATAATCGTAATAATTTTAGATCACCGTGCACGATTATAATGGTGTGATCAAGGAAAAGGCACTAATTATGATCATTACGCTTGTAATATTTTTTTAACGTAATTAATCGTTTTCTGTTTTAAATGTCGTTTTGTTTTTTTTCTCATAATCGAAAGAGCGATTTCATTATCTATCAATGGATTCATTATTTAAAAAAAAAAATTATGTTCGTATCTACATTTAAACGTGGCCTCTGGTTTATTTGTGTCTACTGATTAAATTTTTTTTAAGCTTTCAAATTTTTATTTTTTGATAAGCTAAAACGTGTTGTTAACTTTTTTAAAAGGTTTAACACTTCGTATGCATGATAGAGAAATTTTAATGCATTATGCTATCAAGTACCTATTTTTTTTCCAAGTAGGTGCCTTACTCGCTTGGTTATGTGAACTAAATGTGATTTCTACTAGATACCTACTCGTTACACATAGAATTGTATATAAACACAACGTGGAATATTTATAGCTTGTTTTACCTATACAGTACTATGTACCTAAGATTTATTCTATTTGTAAAAAAAATCCTGTAAAGAAGTTGTTTCAACATATTTATGAGTTCTTAGGAAATGAGAATATGAAATCATCAGTTTTTCAGTAAATAAGTAAAACACATATTAGATGCAAATGTAGAAAAAAAAAGTTTAATTACATAAATTTAAAACACTATTCGGAGAAATTTAGTCATTTCATAATCTCAAATGCAACCTTGTTCAAATTTACACATTAAGTGCTTTTTTTTTGATACCTACATTGAATGAGAATATTGTACGATCAAGGATTCTTTAGATTTGGATTTTTATCAAATCTAATACGCATAAATAGACTTCTTTAATATAATTAGGCATCAGCTATCCTTATTACTAAAAAAAAATATATATATATATACCTTAATTACCTACTTGTAATAAGTATGATTTCACTTTTAGGATATCTAGATAGATGCTTTAAATAAATGAAGAAAAATGGACAAGTCATTTTTTTTAATTACTCGCTATTCTTACAGATTTTTAATTTTTCACTCAATATATAAATTTAAAGACATACATATGTTAGTAGAGAAAATAAAGTATTATACTTGAGTACTTACTAAATCATCAGCGATTATAATAATAATATTAGGTTTCTTAGTAAACGCTAAAAGACTGGGTAACAAGGTACACGAAAGTAAAATCCATTTTAATAACATTTTCGAGTAAAATGAAATTCGTTATTCATCTACGTTGTGTGCAAGCACTACTGCGATGTTGATTCAGTGGCGATGTAACAGTAGCTACTGCTGATTTCTGTGTAAGAAACTCGCCTACTACAAAACGTTATCAGTTTCGTTAAGTGAGCCAGCGAGCGTTTTCAGCACTCGGTCGTTAGAGATCGTATTTAAATATTAAAATAATTTATACGAATAGTTGACATGGTTACATACGCTACGATAAGACGTTTGTTTTAATTTTGCAGTATTTCCAAGTACCTACGAAGATTATCTGTATTATGTTGTGTTTAAGGATGAGAAATTTTTGGGAAAATGAACGCATATAAATTTTCCTGGTTTTAAAATTTATTGGTAATTGAAACTTTACGTATTAAACAGGAGCTCCTTCGATTATTCAGTTTCAAGCTACTGGAGGAAAACGATAATTTAGTTCTCAAAGGATGCTGAAAATCTACGTTCCAAGTTTTTCAGATTAGATTATTTTCGTGAGTTTTGAAAATAAATTTAGAATGATAACGCACTTTGAATTCGAAAAAAAGACTATATCAAGACTGTTGATTTGTGGCTTTTAACCTCATCGTCAAAGGCAGAAAGGAACTGAAATTGTGATAAAATAAAAAATAAATGAATCGTTTTATTTCAATAAAACACAAAAGTTTTTTACAAGTAAACAAAACTTTTTAAAATAAAAAGAAAAAGAGAGAAAGAGAAAACAAATGAATATTTACAAAATCTCACATCGGTAACTATTACGATAAAATGTCTCGGTTTACGAGCGCTTTAGCTTATAAATTACCATAACTTTCCCACACAAAACACGTCAGAATTATGCAATGAACCGAACAGAAAGTTCGTTAACTCGTACGACTTCTCATTACATTTCATTCTTCGTTTATAAATTTTATTCGATCGTCATCTCTGGACTGTCGTACAAAATTGTTGGAGAATAATTCGAGAAAATAATATTCTTTTTTATTTACTCCTTAGACCTTTATTCTTTTTAATTACTAATAGAGTGATGAGTAAGAAGAAACAAATCCATCCAAAAGAGGAGAAAAATCCTTTATATACTGTGGGATGAGTGATGGTCCAAGCTCGAGCCGATAATGCTCTGAATGTTTCAGTTGATAAAGTGATCGGTAAAATCCAGCCGATTGATCTGAGTAACCAGTGCATTCCTTCTAGAGGCCACATCATTCCTGTGAAACATATAAATTGGTATTGAAAAATGTTAAAATTGAGTTGCTAAGCTTCGTAATTTCACGATTAGGATTTTACCGCTGAGCATAGCTAAGGGAAAGAAGCTTCCTAAACCCATGAAAGTTGCTGCTGTATCAGTATCACACATTACAGATACCATGAAACCTAGAAAATAATTTTGATTAAAATCTTATCAATAATTTTTTTACTTATATGTAGTATTGATGCAGCGAATCTAGAATTTTTGAGGAATTATTTTAGACAGGCATTTTTTTCATGAATGTTTAGAAGATAGCTTCACAAATAGTTATACCTAATGGAATCATTATTAACCGGTGGATTGAGTAATACACAGAAAGGGCTCAAATCACTTTAAAAAATATTTTTTTCGATTAATTTTTTAAATTATATTTTTTGATTACTTCGATTTCTTGGATTTTTTTTTTATTAGAAATTTAAAACATCAACATCGCTAGTTTTCATTTAGTCATTTCGGCAGCCATTAGTATAATTAAAATAATTTTACGATCCATGTTTAAGCCATTTCACATTAAAAATAATCTCAGCGAATTTTAGATTTAATAGCTAAAGAAATCGTGAAACCCAAGCCAATGGTACTTTAAATTGGTAAACTGGTAAAACTGCCACAAACAGGGAACACGTGAATGTGTGTTTTCATTTACACATGAAAAAGTTTTTTTTCTAAATTGTGGTATCAAAAAATTGTAAAAAATTTTTTTCAAGCGGCAAAGGAATTTCAAATGAAGAGAAAGACATAGTACTTCACAATGAAGAAAAGAAAAAAATATTTCCTCGATATTTTTTAATGCTTTGCTACATATGAAACAATTTTCCACGATTTTTTTACCCTACGCCATTTGAAAAAGTATTTTTAAAAATTCGAATGAGTTTACAAAATTCGAGATCAAAATATTTACCCAAGTCCCAAAGAGAAGTTCACTGAAAAACATACTTTGGCAAATCCTAGTTCCATAAAGTTAAAATGTCATGTGTTTTAATCATCCCCCTCATCTAATATGAGCTTATGAGGGGAGATACCAAATTCATGAAGGGAGGGGGGAGGACTAGGGGTTTTAATCATTTGAAAATAAATGAACCAAATTAGTAACTTTTTGTTTACTACTGTCTTCACTAAGAATTGGATGGAAAAAGATTTTAGGAAGCTTAGCCCAGACAAGCCTCGTTCATCATTGCCTTTTGCCTGTAAAAAAATCAACTATGGTACTTGAGGAGAGAGATTGAAATCATTACCATTCGATTTGACGGCTGGATAATTTAGAATCATGTTTTATTCCATTTCTTTTTTTTGGAGGGGGAGGGGGAACTCTTAAATAAAATAGATTATAAGCAGGATTATTTGTAAGAATACAATATACTGAATCCTATTTTCTTAGTGTCCAATTCGTAATTGGCTCACTGATCTGAGCTGAGAAAAAGGTACATTTATTTATTTTTTTATTTATCATTAGTTAAATTTTGAAACAATACAAAAAATTCGTAACAATACAAATTTTCAATAAAAAATAAAAATTGTAAAGCTTTGCAAATTGAAAAAATTTATGACAAAAATTTTTTCCGATATTTTGACAGCAAATAATCATTCTTGAATCCAAACACACTTTTAATCGCCTAAAGTTTCATTTTTTTGAAAATTTTCCTTAAAACCTTAATCATTTCAGATTCTCTATCAGCTCTATTGACTATCCAAAACTATCATTCCAAAAAACAGCACCCCATTTCACAAGATATCGCCCACTTCCTTGCAATAAATTCCGAAAAATCCATAACACTGTGTTGGTCCCCTTCACACAAAAACATACCGTTAAACGAATTGGCAGATTTATCCGCAAAACAATCCCTTCACCTTTCTCCCATTCCCAACATCCCCATTCCACTGCCTGACATTAAAATATCTATAAAAAACATATCCAAAACACTCTTCCAACATTACTGGTCTCAAATTCCCAATCCAAATAAACTAAAATCTATCCGTCACTCCATAGAACCATGGAATTATCCTTCGTCCCTCTCCCGAAGAGACGAAGTAATCCTCACTCGCATACATACCGGGCACTCTCTCCTAACCCATGGACATCTCCTCTCTAGACAGCCCTCTCCTGTCTGTGACACTTGTAACGTTCCTGTAACCGTTCACCACATCCTGACCGATTGTACCAAATACCGCTCTCCAAGACACCTATACTTTCCTAATCCAGATCCACCATGCATCCATCAGAACAACCCCAATCAAATAACAAAGCTCCTAAAATTTCTACACTCCACATCCCTATACAACCTCATATAATCCCAAACCATGTAAAATAATAAAAAAGAAACGCCTCTAGCCTAGGGCTGTACATGGCGTAATTTGATAAAAAAAAAAAAAAAAAAAAATGAACCCCCTCAAATTTTTTCTGTCTTTTTTTTTAGGCAATTTTACAATTATTATTGATATGCTTTTGCCAATAAGATTTTTCGAAAGAAACGCAAAAATCGACCAACATTAATCAATGAAGATTTTCGGTATGTTGTTTGTGAAGTAATCTCCTCAATAACCATGAAAAATTGTATGTAAAATAGTCATTCATTGGTTACATTTAACAGTGACGTGCTGACTCTGGTGTCTAGACTAGCAATTCTCATCACTTATGGCAAAAATTCAAATTAAAGGCTTATAAGAGTTTCAAATCGCTCTTATTTTATATATTTTCTTGTTTCAAAAAAATTCTAAAAATTTTAAAACTTATGGATTTTAATTTTTTTTTTTTTAATTTAAAAAATTTACCAAATTTAAAAACCATTTTTTTTATTTATTATTTTTCTGTGGGTCTTAAAATTTAAAAAATCAATTTTTCATTTTTTGGGGATTACAAAATAAATCCGACGTAATTTTAAAATTTATGAATTCATTGCTTTAATAATATTTTTAAGATACCAAAAAACAGAAGAATAAAGTTTTGCATCATTATAATTTAAAAAAAATAATAATAATAATAAATAATAAAAAAATAATTAAATAAATAAATAAAGTAGAATTCCGAGACACTGAAAATCTTTAAGAAATAAAATAATTGTTCGTGATCTTGATTTTACTATAGGCTGATGGGGGAGGGGACATTGAGAGATGGGTTTGAAAAAATGATTTACCACTCTAGAAAATTTGAGCCATCACGCAACCAATGTTTTATGAGAAATCAATCGTACAATTACCATAACACATGCCACTAGTTCCGGTTAGAAATAGTAGCAATAAAATCCACAGCAAACTCCCAACTAATGGGTTATCGTAGAGGACAAACAATACGAGCATCATCAGCGTTGTTTGTATACTGAGTACGATGAACTGCACGATCATATGCGAAATCACTACTTCGAGTATGGTGACGCCTGCAATGGTTAATGGAATATTTGCGATTAATAAATTTCACCAATATATAGTTATACCACGACGAGAGTGTTCTAAGAAAATAAATAACGGTGGTGATTTTTGAAATAAATAGGTACAAGTACCTTCTTTGTTTTACCAATCATCCAAATGCCCTAGTGCAAATTAAACGTGTTTCAATTCAGACGTTGTGAAGTAAATAAACAATTTTTCGCCTTAGGGTCGTATTATCTCGGTAACATTCATTTAGCCGAGATGATAATTCTTCACGCATGTATCTCACCAATAATGTCGGATGAATACATTTCTTTATGTTCTTATCGGTCGAGTTAGATAATAACTAACAATAAACGCTTATTATACTTCATTAGCTTGGTATCTAATTGTAAGTGCTACTGGTGGTATAACTGAAGATAAATTAAATTTTACTTTGTTTAAAATAAGGAAATGATGCCGTCATATTCTAGACTCGTCATTTTCGATAAAAGTTGGGGTTAGTAATTAAATCAAAGATACCGCTTCAATGAGAATCAATATTTTAAATTTTTTCGATATAAATTTAATTTTAATACTAACCTGCAACTAAACTTCTTTCCAGAAGTCCAGCCATTTTTTCCATGAGTATGGCTCCGACAGTGAACACCATTGGTAAATAAAATTCAAATCTTAATGAAAAAAATATTAAGATAAGAACAAATAATTTGTAAATTATTTTAAAATTTCTGATCAGATAAAAATGTGTGTTTTGTGCATAATGTATAGGTATACATAGAGATGCCTAATTAGTAAAACGAGTACTTACAAAGATATTATGGCAGGAGCAGTGAAATGACTAAAGCTAGGATTATTATCGCCATAAACAGCTTTCTCCAACTGCAAAAAGATTGATAGGTAGTTAATTTAAATTATAATTTATTTACATAATCTGCTGTAATATAATGCATTCTTCTAATGATGATCATTTCACTAATTATATTCAAGTAAAAATGCGCAGTTTAACAGCGTAATAAATTTTGTGAAATTTTTAATTAATAAGAAGGAAAAATGTTATGTAGGTAATTATGTCGATCAATCTATTGATTTTAAGCTACTAACTTTGATAGGTATATCGGCCATTCTAGGAGGCCATCCGCAGTCGAAAAATAATGCTTGCAAAAATTCTACATATCCGTTCAAAGCATCTTTTCTCAACAAATTGCTGATGTATTGATCTGGAAAAATAAAAAGAAACACATATAAGAATATATTTTGCCATATCATGATATTATGAAGAAAAAAAATAATACCTAATTATTAAAATGTTAAAGAGAAATAAAAATATAATTATATAATCTTGTCCATATTTTTTTTTTTTTTCACCATAAGAAAATTTTGTCAAGAAGTGTAATATTAAAGTAGTTGAGACAATCAGAGATTGTCTAAAACAAATATTTACTCGACATATCCTGCCAAACATTGACTTCACTCAAGGTTATGGATACTTCGTCGGTTTCTTCTTTCAACATAATTCGTTCACCCAAAGAAGCTGTGTAATTGTTTGAAAAGTATATCAATCCCCAAACTTTATTTCTTTTGACAGCGTTCTTAGCCGTGTCGACGTCATAATACTCTATCTGAAAAAATAGATTTAGATTATATATTAGCACAATTTATCAATTTCGTCGAGAATTCATACCAAGCGATAACTTACCAGTTTATAAGTTTTTTGTTGCAATTTTTTTAAATATCTACAACTAAGAGGGACGGAGAAATTACATCCTTCAGATGGCAACAAATCGCAACTCGAGATCCCATGTACTTCTTCGTTCACTACGGCTATCTTTAGTCCGCGAGGATCGCGTCCAATGCATAAGCAAAATAGGAAACACTGTACAACTGGTAGTAGTAACAAGAAACACATGATTCTGAAATATAAAAGTGCATAAAAAAATGTTAGTTGACATGACCGGTTGTTTTAGCTGCCCTTTCATTTATGCAGATTTAAACTTTCAGATGATATTGATTGCTTTATCCTACTCTGTGCTCCAAGTAACTCTATACTGTATCTAGGATGTGGAATTGGGATGTATGTCATAATTAGGGCGACCCAATATATTCGAATATAAGAGGCAAAATATTCGATATTTTATTTGGATATGTTCCAAAAATAATATTTGAATACCATCAAAATATTCGAAAATATATTTGAATACAATATGGTAATCATTTTACTCGTCTGAGGAAGTGCTACTAGAAAATCATAATATTTTGGGTGAATAATAAAAATAAAGCGAACGATTGCATCAAAAATGTATTTTATTCATCTAATGAAAATTATTATTTATTTATTAAGCAAAAAAAAATCGAAAAAAATGAGCAAAAACATTGGAGAAAAAACCAAACTCGTGCTGAAACTCAAACATGAAATAAATTTTCTGGAAAAAAGATAAGTGTCGCTACCCCCAAAACGAAGAAATTCCCAGAATATTCGAAAATATTCAAAAAAATCTTGAAAGTTGCAAAATATTAGGTGAAAATCGAATATGTGAAAATAGTTTTTTAATGGCAAAATATTCGAAAATATTCGAATTGAAGTTAAGCTTATTTTAAAAGAAATTTTCTGCAACAGGAAATGATTTTGTTACTTTTATGATGAGACGGCTGCAGAAAAATCGAATATAAAATATGTTGGGTCGTCCTAGTCATGATTATTCGTGTTGGTAAATATACGAGTCCATTTTTATCGAATTTAAGCAAATTAAAATAAACTTAATATTAATTTAAAAAAAAAAAAACAATTGGATGCCAACGAGCTAGCAAATTTAATTAGAAAAATTCTTTATAAAAAATACAAAACTCGTTAAAAAAAAATTACTTAAGCGATTATTCACACGACGTTCAGGTGTGCGAAACGTCGTATGAATAATCGCTTAAGTAATTTTTTAAAAATGAATTTTTTGTTTTTTATAAAGAGTTTGAAATAAGCCTAATTTTCATCAAAACAACTCGTTTTGAAGGGTGAAAGGAGGTTCGCAAAAATATATCATAAGATTTTCAATCAGTTACTTCAAATTAGTCGGGAACGAGACTTTTTTCAATTTTTTTGGAATCATCAAAATTTCTAAAAATCTACGATCCACAGGGTTCCATTTCAAACCTACCACCTGTGTATGTAAAGTACAGCTACTCAAATCACACAAATGCGTGTTGGTCTGCCTACTCAAAAATTTGAAGGGGCTGGTATATTAACTTGAAATTTTGTTCTTGGTCATTATGAACGAAAATAATACAGAATTGGTACTAACATAATTATGGAATAAATTGACTGTAGAGGGGGCAGGGGGTAGATACGAAGGAATGAATACTAGGCTAGGCCGAATTTCGGTTTTTTTCCAAAAAGTAAAGACATGGAGTCACAACAGCTATTGAATAATCTTAAAACATCATCATAAAGATTTTAGTCCTTCACTCAATTTTTAAATCTTTCAAAATTAAGTCAAAAAAAAATTAATTTTCAAAAAAATGAATCCTGAGAAAGTTGAAAATTTTTTCAAATCTCCAAAATTCCAAAAAATTTGGCAGCTAAAGTTTTTTCAGTCTTTGTAGACAAAATATAACTTTGAAAGGAAAAACAATTTTTTCTTGCCAGAAAATTCTTTTTTTTTCAAAATTTTTAAAAACAATAACTTCATTTTGGGGAATTTAAAAATTGAGCTGAAATAATTATAACATTCCTTTGAGGTCATTTAGGAACTATTGCGACCATACCCTAAACTGTTTTGAAGGGGAACAAAATTTGGCCCACCCTATTAAGTACCGAAAAATCTTGAGAGAGTCAGAGAGAGTAACTTTTTCAGTTTTTTGTATAAAACTCCTGATATCATGTTATCCAGATCTCTAAAAAATTTCTCAATAGTATGGAATGTATTCCCTATTAAATGCGATAGATGGAACCCCGCACAATAGCTACGATATCGAGATAAAAAATTTTAAGGAACTGGAAACATTTTGTTTTTTTTAGTTTTCCACATAAATGAAATTTACCATCTTTCGAACCTTATTATCATTTTTGTTGAAAATTTTCATTGTGAAAAATTTGTTTTTTAAATTGTATGTTACCTCCCTTAAAACTTTTGAACAAGCACATCATATACATGTACGTAATTTGAGTCGCCGAACTTGTTATATAAAGGCGGTACGGTCTAAAATAAAACACCCTGCATAAGTTCATTTTTTGTTTTTGAGCAAAAAATATCTACGATGGAGTTTTTGGACTCATGAAATTCATTTCAGAAGTTGATCTTGCCCAAAAATGCATATTCGCGTAGACATAATCTCTCCTTTGAAATACCATTATTCACAATAAGAAGAGCGTCATTTGTTTTCTACAACATTTGGTCGCTATTTCATTTAATCGCTATGTCATTGGTACCCTGTGACATTTGTCTGCTACATAAACAAGATATATGATGTCATGTGTTTGCTGCAGCACTTCTTTGTTGCGACTTTTGTCCTCATTAATGATTTATGACTTCTTGAACAGGAGTACTAACTTAGATGTTGTCCTAGAATAGGATCAGGGAATATTGCTGAAGAGCAACACCAGATTTGAAATCTATCACCACGAACAAGCCAAAAACAATACAATTCTCATTTCTATTTTTTTAGAAATTGTCTATTT
The DNA here is from genome assembly GCA_009761765.1 of Phenacoccus solenopsis. Lineage (NCBI taxonomy): Eukaryota > Metazoa > Arthropoda > Insecta > Hemiptera > Pseudococcidae > Phenacoccus > Phenacoccus solenopsis. The sequence continues at coordinate 23,760,226 of CM019756.1, forward strand.
TTCGAAAAAACTCTGCCACTAAGTAACTTATTTAAAATGAAGTTTTTGGACGGGAAAAACCTGTTCCCGCACAAGTTTCCTCCAAACATGCCTATGTACGAAAACGGACGTAATTAGAGAGCAAAATTACCACTTTTAACAGTGGAGAAAGAAATGAGCGAAATCCAGAATTAAATTAAAAATCAATGTTCATAAAAGACATCTCGTCCAATAGTTTACTTTTAGTTTGTTCATTACTAGTGCACTAAAAGTAATACTAGAAGTGTATTAATAGTATTACAAATAGTACACTATTGGTAACTATTACTGAAAGTTCACTAATAGTTTTTTCGTCCAATAGTTTACTTTTAGTTTGTTCACTACTAGTGCACTACAAGTAATACTACAAATGTATTAATAGTATTACAAATAGTACACTATAGGTAACTATTAGTGAAAGTACTCTAATAGTGAACAACCACAAAACTAAAAGTAAACTATTGGACCAAAAAACTGTTAGTGAAGTTTCACTAATACTAACAGTAGTACTCTTCTACGAGAGTGTTATTTTCATATATCATAGAGTTGTTATGGACTTCCTTATATATTATCTAGCGCGTCACTTTATCAGCGAGAAGCGTTGGAAAACTTAATCCAAGTAAAAATTAATTAAAAATAGGGTTAAACAAAGTAGAAAAGGGCTTAAAATGTGCATGGAAACTTCAGCTACAAATTTTGTATAATTCCGTGCCCCAAAAATAAAACTATATTACATTAATTTCTTTTAAAATGCCGAAACTATTCGACATAGTTTGAAAATCGACTAGATAGGGATATTAGTAGTGTTTTATGACCACTACTAATAGTGCCACTACTACTATCAACGCTTTTAGTGATACTATTAGGGATATTAGTGGTGTTTTATGATAACTACTACTACTTTCAATACTTTTAGTACTACTATTAGTGATACTGGTAGTGTTTCGTTGTTACTACTACAGCGCTATTTATAAAGTTTCATCTTCACTTCTAGTCACACTATTCATTCATGAATTGTACTATTAGTTCAATAGTAATACGAATAGTAAAACTATTAGTTTTTCCAAAAACCAATAGTGTTTTTCTGCGAGGGCTGAAAATTGAGTATTTTGAGTTTCAAATTAAATAATCATATTCTTGAATTAAAATGAACAAATTTATGTTACCTACACTTATGTGTATTCAAAAATAAAACATATTAACAAAAAAGAATCAATTCTGGAGTAAGACTGGAGCTAAAGGACAAGCTGAAACCCCTACAGTCTCTTGGATGCGCCACCGAATGTAATAACAATTATTTCCTGGTCAAATGTTTAGAATGCCTAGGAGGTATGCTGTAATAGCATGGTTTATTGTGAACAATTCGGCTAAAAATGATTTGGTCAACTATAAAAAATGCGCAAATACTTACGCTTTGTTTCTTTTCATCCAATAAAAATTTTTCATTAATTGAGCATTGATTCTTTTCCACGAACAATTTACGTCGTGTTGCAGGGGCACTTCTGGTTTTTGTTTAGGCATAGGGTACTCCTCTATGTTCTGCGAATATTGAAGATGCAATAAATATTTGCAGCACAAAATTTTAGATAGTTGAAACCAAGATGAGGCAATGTTTCGAGGAACAGAGATATGATAATAAATACAATACTAACGCAATTCTCGTCCTCTTGACCGATAGTGGTGGTGTGTTGTTTCTTACTCAGTTCTAAAAAGGCTTGTTCTAAAGTAGAACAATTGTGCTTAATCATTAATTGTGATGGCGTTTCTTCGGCTAACAGCTGACCGTTTCGCATTAGACCGATCTGTAGAAAATTCATTTGTTTGGTAAATAATTGTAAATAGCTTTATCGCTAATTGTAGCGGATACGATATCGCGAGTATGCGACAAATAGTTATAACAAGTGAGTACGGTATTTCTATTTATCCGATGTAAAATAGGTATTAATGAATATATGAGCACGTAGGTTAAAAATAAATAACCAGCAGTGACGTTCAACTTACAGTATGAGCTTGACGCGCTTCTTCGATGTAATGAGTAGTTATTATTACTGTTTTGTTGCCATTGGCAGCCATTTGTAGTAATCTCTCCCAAATACTAAAATCAATAATAATTTTACACTTAAATGCATGTAAAGGAAAGTACATACGATCTTGTAATTTTTTAATGAATAAATTTTTGGAGTAATGGAGTGATGAATTCAGTACTTGCGTTGGCTGAGTACGCAGCACTGAGAAGTTTGTTTGCTGAGACATTTGTTCTCGAGATAACACTATAATAGAGCGTCATTTGTTTTCTATAACATTTGGTCGTTTGGTATTTCATGCGATTGCTATGTCATTGGAAGGTTATGACATTTGTCTGCTACATAAACAAGACATATGATGACATGTTTTTGCTACAGCATTTGTTTGTTTGTTGCACTATCGTCCTTTATGGTTCATGGTGACTCGTTGCACAGGAGTACCAACTTAGCATTATACTGTCTAACAATTTCTCTTTTCCAGTGTTGTTATTCTGATTCCAATTAGGGGTCCGAATATTAGGTAGTTTATAATGATCCTTTAACTTAGATATTAAATAATAAACTAAATACCTTTTTGATAGAGTTGGCCCTGAACATGACTCTGATAAGGAAACAGGAAAAAGATACGCAAGAAAAAGATAAAATTTCAATCTAACATAATTAAGAATAAGCTTTGGTTTTCTGTTAAAGGAAGAGTAGCGATATAATGAAGTATTACACATCATAGCGATAAAATGTCGCGTTTCATGTAAACAGAAACACTCTAGTTAATAAATTTTTACAAGGAAAAAAAATGTCATTTGGTAAGCAAACAATGTAAATTATGTGTAATAACAAAATGTTGTGACTTCAAAAGGTTTCAGTCAATTGTTAATTTTCATATAGCGAACAAATGTCATAACATATATAAACATACAAATGATGTAAAGAACAAATGGCGTTCTCTGTTTAGTGAGCAAATATCACATAGAAGAAATATAAGTATCTTTTTCGCTTCAACATCTATTGCTGTTGTCCTTGATTACTAATGAACTTCTAAATTCACCAGTTTCTACTGTGAAACTAAACGAAAATTCGAATATGATAAATACCTCGCACTGAGCACTGGATCGACGCCTACTGTTGGCTCGTCTAAAATTAATAACTGAGGATCGTGGATTAATGCAACAGCGAACGATACTCTTCTTTCTTGTCCACCACTAAAAAAAAAAAATAGGAAAAGTTGAATATCTAATTTCTAATTATTTGAAAATAATTCTTTATTTTTCTGAACTACAAAACCTTAATCTTCCAACGATACTAAATTTAGATGGTAACTCTAAAAATTTCAATAACTCCTCAGTTCTTTGTTCAATTTTATTGGCACTGAGACCGAAAAGTCTTCCATAATAGGTCATCGTTTCAATAATGCTGAATTCATTGTATAGAGCAATTTCCTGCGTTACATAAAAAAAATAAACGTGAGTTAAATTAATAATTTTTCAACAATATTCCCCAAATGAACTCCGGACATTACAGTAATCGAGAATTTTATAATTATAAATGAAGCATTCATTCATTAGGGTAGTGCAGCAAACATTGGTAAATACTATGACGTCGATCACTCGTTATGGTAAATGATTAATCAAAAAATATCCCCTGACGGATGATAAGTGCCTACTTCCAGTGACTATAAAGTACTGAAGAGTACTCTTTACAAGGCTACAGGTACTATTATTACGAAGATGTCTATATTGTGGAATTTTTCATATATTTAATAGCTCAGCTGTTGATGTACTTACTTGAGGCATGTATCCAATGTTAGCCTTCTTCTTTGCTTTGACTTTAATTTCTCCAGAATCTAATTCGCTTCTACCGACTATACAGTGTAATAACGTAGTTTTACCACAACCACTGGGTCCCAGTAATCCATATCTAAAAGACAAGAATAAGGATATAATGAATCATCTTCTATTGAAAAATCGCACGAATGATAAGATGCCTGTATACATACACAGTTCCTTCTGGTACAGTCATATTTAGCCCATGTAAGACGACATTTGCGACGTTAAATCTTTTATACGCATCTTTCACCATTACGGCGGCCTCTTTGCCGCCATTAGAAGTTATTACGTTCATGTCCATTTTTGTTGGTGGTATACCTACTTCTCACAACATCACTCGTAGGAGTTCACCCTGAAAACAACGGATTACACATAGTTATTTTTTCTTTTATTCAAGAAAAGGTCGAGAACTAAATGTACGTAGCAAATACCAAATATTCGTTATGCTATCTATATACAATAATGTGAATGCATGACCATAATTTTAAATTAAGTAGGTGACCATTGCTGTCTAATTTGTTACTTAGGAATTAGAACTAATTTATCTGTGCGATATGATTAATATTTTTTCGTTTAGCCTTGTTTATATTAAATGACATTTTATGATGAAGTATGAGTCATTACGAATCAAGTACCATATTCTAAGAGCGATGGATTTTTTGGTTATACCAACATACGAGTGAATGGATGGAAGTGAAAATTCATTGATTGAAACAACGACAAAATGATAATAAATTGTTAGAAAGAATTTCATTTGGACGGTAAACACAGTACGAAAGGAATGAATATTTGTGCGTAGGAATACGATATCCTGACATCCATCATTTTGCAACAAGCTTCGTTCGACCTTAAATGAATACAATAACGTCATCAACATTAGTCCTAGATCATGTATTGTATGAAACAACGATGTCAATTGAATAATAATCAAATGGACAATTGGCAAACGCGCAAATCATAAAGTTTAAATATTAAGCAAGAGGTGTGACACGCATCTTCAACTAATTAATAAAACTTGGGAGATCTTCGATTAAAGATGCGGCTACTGAAAGGTGCCGAAGTAATTTATCTTCTTTGAGGGTAATGTACCGCGGTGAAAAGAAAATTGTGAAGTGCACGAGCTTGTTGTTGACTTGAAGTCTAGGCTACTTATAAATTCCAGGATGGGTTTCTTCGTTGGGTATGTTGTTTGATTTTTATGGTAAGTTACTAAAAGTACTTGATATGGATAATTCTTTTTTTTTTTTCATTGACTACATAATAGCTTTTTTTTTTATTATTCATGTTAATTTTTCCTTCATTGATTTTTCAAAGTCAATGTAGCTAGGTAACGAATATTATTAAAGAATACTGATAATAATAATTACAAAAAATTTTAAAATTCAAAAAATGCAAAAATAAAAAGACCTTATACTATAATAAAAATTGAAGCAAAATGAAGCAATCCATCGAACATTAACGTTACTTTTTCAAGCGATAAAGCTAATATTATCATGAAGAGCTCAAGGGAACTACAGGATTTGAAAATGTTCAATTATCTCTTTTATTACTTCCGTACAGTCAAAAATGATTAAGAGATCATAATTTTTTACTCTCCCAAATACCAACTCGCAAACAACAAATCAAGTATTTACTTGGAATTTTGAATTAGGTTATAGTAAAAATAGGTGAATATCCGAATAAATTCCTACATTATATTATTATTTTATATCTAAGACTATACTTAGCGATATATGCGGTAATTACTTGGGGTTTCTTGAACCTCTGAAAAAAAAAAAATCGTGTTGAACTATTTCAGTGGCATATGCAAACCCAACTGACATCAAGTTCGTGAAGTATTACATGATTTATAGTTGTTCCGGTTTGCACAATGTCGCCTCACAATAAAGAAAAATATTTTCTTCAAAACAGCCTGATCACCAATGTGCTTGAAAGTTGTTAGGTTATTACCATTTAATACTTTATAAGAGAGCGAAAATAAGAGGTGTACCGATGACAGTTGAATGAATAGAGAGAGGATTAAACTTCAAGGATTAGACGATTGTTGATTGTACGCTACTGACAAATGAAATGCTAATTCAGCTTTAAAAATAATAAACAAGGTCAAGTGTCTATATGAAGTTCATTTTGAAATAATAACAAACCTCGATTAGACGATGATGGTTCGATTTGTGCGTGTCTTTTACAACTCGTGTACTTTAGCTTATGGATTCTTCGAAATATTTTGTCGTACTGCGATGTTTTTAAGATATGAAATTTTATGTATTGGAATTTAGATACCATTTGTCGTCGTTTGAAGCGGCATAATTTAATTATCATGTTGTCTCATGTAATATTTTAAGGCTCAAGAAAATGAAACAGTTTTGAATTTTAAGTAGGTCGTGAGTAAACAAAGTAGGTACCTATAATTACACTTCATTTGAACTTGCTGTACGATTAGTGAGATGAACACTTGATTTTTTTTTTAAATTTTAATTTTTTTAAGAATAACAAAAATAAGTTGAAAATCAGCTAATCAATGTCCTATTTAAAATTTTTTAATGGTAACCGTACGAAAGCTACGGACATTTTATCAGAAAAAAACAACATTCCAAAGACGAATAAAATCGAAAGTATGATATTATTAACCTAGCATTTCTAATGATTGGACAAAATCTTCCGACGACGCACGCTATTATTTCTACGACTCGAGAACCAGTTCACTCGCCGATATCCTTTCTCCGTAAACCGGTAAATTTAACTTCCGGATAACAGTTATCTTTTTACGCCGAATGCACGCATTTAACTGGGGTTGTAAGGCGATGTGAACCAAAGAACGAGTTCTTCTTTCACAGCATAAAAAAATTGTGACTACCTATTTTTTAAATTAGGTATTATGGGAATCTTATAGATGGAAGTATTGAAAATTATGTCATCACTTTATTCGATTGGAATTAATACCTGTATCGATTCGAATCGAATTTTTATGAGTACTTTTTGAATGTCTTGCCAAAAAAAAAAATTAGTCCAAATAAAAATAAGACTTAGTTATGCGATGCTATCGACTACATATTAACCTTACACACTATTCTAACGATGATTTCCTACTTAATGTTATACCCTTATTGTCTGACAGTTAATATCAACTGTCGATATTCTTTCATGAGTAGTACTGTAGTACTCCTTCAAAAAAACAAACATGATCATTATAAGTTTACGGTAAAAGTAAAAAAAAATGTTTGTAGATTAAATCTGTATTTTTTGAAAATATAATGACGGAATATTATATTACTCATTATTTTCTTTAAAAAATGTCATATTGAATTTTTGCCTATATGTGATATAAAAAGAGGAGCTATGAAATATGAAATATCAAAAATTGAAAAATTTCATAGCTCCTTCAATATCCCGAATAGACGAAAATTTTATACAACTTTTTTTGTTGATAATAATGAATATAAAACCACGTCGCTATGAAACTGCCAATGAAGAAAAATGATTTACCCTACTATCATTTTTCGTATTCCTTGTTATAATTAACCATAGAATAGGAAAATAATTACCATTTTTTGATGGTTTGAATGCCGATTTATTTTTTACTCATTATTCTCAACAACAAAGTTCATGTATAATTTTTGTCTATCTGCGATATTAAAAGAGGCATGAAAGCTTTAGTTTATAAAACTATTCATTATAGCTTCTTCAATACCCCAGATAGACAAAAATTTTACATGATTTTTTTGCTAAAAATATCAAGTACAAAATTATACCGTTATAGAAATATTGATAAATAATAATACTGCATAAAAAATGATAGTATTTTCCCTGCATCAAAAACGAGGATTATATTTTGGGTGCACTAGCAGAAGTCGTGTAACCTGTTATTATTCTCGTGGAATCTGGGAAAATCACTATTGAGAGTGTGATGGCAAATTGTTTTTGTATATATTGTTTTCAGCTGTAAAAGTGATGTAAAACATTTGCCTATTTGCGATATTGAAGGAGCTTTAAAGTTTCAAAATTTGAAATTATTTTAATATTCATTCAATATTCCGGATAAGCGAAAACTCTATGCAGCAATATCTATGCCATATAAATTTTCATAAACTAGGTGGAAGCAAAGTATAAAAAACTACAACTGAAATGGAGGTTTGGCCGAGCTCGTGGTAAAAAGGGGATATAGGGAGCTGAGCCGCCTGTACAAAACTTGAGTCCACTAGTATTTTTTTTTTTTTTTCAATATAGACAAAAAAAAAGTCATAATCCTCCTCTAGGATCTGGTTAGCACCATGACTGGTACATGAACAGAACAGAACATAGTAAACGATTCAGAACACTAAAATGTTAGTTCGTAATGAACGATAACCATAACAGCACAAAATAATACCATGTGTCCAACTGATTCGTGCACAATCATTGAAAAAATCTCTCTTCCAATTATTTAAATTTGATTTTTTTTTCAATGCAGAGAAATTGTAATGCAGTTGAAATGAATTTATCAGCTTTAAAATTCGTTAAAGTAATTTCAAAAATAATTTCTGATTAAGAAATTGTAGTTTAACTTCTATTATGCTATCAACAAATTGAGATTTTTACCCTGATTGTACTCGAATCACTTACACGCACGGTATTTTGAACAAATAAACCGAATAGAACGAAATGGAACAGAATATTACAACAGAACAGAACGAAGAAAAATAAGAAAAAAATGAAAACGAAATGAACAATACCATTTTTACTCCTCTTTATGAATATTGCAATATTACGGTGTCTTTCCTTTTTTTTTTTTTTTTTTTTTATAGTTCATGATGGCATTATCAAAATTTGAACTTTGATTTTTAAAAGCCTGTGTAAATGCATAATTTCGAAAATTTTCGTATTTCTGATTCTTTATTACGTAATGTTTTACATTCTCTCTCGATGTTTCTCAACAATGAACGAAATCAAACAGAACAGAACGGAACAGAACAGAATGGAACGGAACGAAATGAACAGAACAGAATAGAACAGAACAGAATAGAATAGAATAGAATAGAATAGAACAGAACAGAAAAGAAAAGAATGGAATAGAATGGAACAGAACGGAATGGAATGGAAGAGAACAGAACAGAACAATAAATTATAAAATTGATATTATTCTCTTGAAGTAAAGAACGAAACAGAACAAAACAATTGTTTTGTTCACCAATCCTGGTTTGCCACCATTGAAATGACAGGCTGGCTACGAGCCTGCGTTTTAGGTACTACCAACGAGACTGAATACGATAACACATAAATGAGTAATCTAGATTTAGTAACATCCGTACACATATCGCATGCATCGCCTCGTTCCATCTCAAGAGTAGCTAAAAATTTATCAACGAATTGTTTCGTTTTGAAAATGTTGTAAATTGATAATACGCGAATTTGCACTCATATATTGCGAATATATTAGATACAAGCTTATTATACAATACAGATACACAATATATCTACAATATAGTAGTATAACAAATCTTCATTGTAAGCAAGCCTCTCTCTCTTCCTCTTTCACAGTCGTTCGTTTACATGCACGGTGTTGCGTAACGTTCAAGGGTCAACGTTACTTGGCACTTTCACCATCGCGGGCTTCAACACATACGAGAGTTTGAGAAGGAGGTAACCGCGTGAGATGGGATGAGTTCGTAAATCTGTGCATACACCATAGCAGCAGACTAGTGTTCGGGATAAAATAAATACATATGATTATAAGGGAGAGCACCAGTGTATTGCTGGTTGATTAGGTATTTTTGATTATTGTTTTTGGCCTCTTGATTCCCCATAGTCATGAAAAAACTGTCATATTTGTTGGCAGAACGGTAATAAATTTAAGATGAAATATTCCACAAACCTACTCATTTTAAAATGATTTTTGTTCAGTTCGTTCTCACTTTCGTATTATGCCAGTAACTTCCGCACCATTGATTTCTTTCACTTTTACACGTCTCGTATGTACGCCCTACGGGGTACATCTCGCCCAGCAGGTGAATGAATCGAACAAGTGGTGGCTACGTTTCATATTCATATTGATAAATAAGTATTAGTACGTAACCGCCAATTCTGTAACACTTGGTTATGAAATTTTACAATTGTCGCAATCAACTTACTCACTCATCACTGCGTGTTTTCCGGTGTTTAAGCGAATATTACTCGGTGTATTTTTAATGAACGTTGAAAATCAAGAGCAGAATTACAAGCGTGGACTATGTAGGTAACAGAGACGGAGTAAGGTAGACAAAATATCCTCAATGAGAGGTCAAGAATTCCAAAACGTTGTAGATAATTTTCAATTTTTTGTTTTGTCAAATCAAAGGACCTACCTAATGCACAAAAAAAAATGTTGACACAAAACATAATAGTTTTTTTTTTTTTTAAATTGTATCTTCATGGAATTTATTTTTTATATTTTTAGCTAATTTTAAATTAAAAACGTTTGTTATTATAGCCTACCTGATTTGGGGATGGCGGAGTTGGGAGAGGAGAGTGGGTCTTCAAAGCTTTGTACTTCATATCGTTTGTAATCATAAGAGAAATGCCAAACTTTGTTGGTATAAATATAATTCCTCTCCCACTACTTCCTTATACGAACCCATATAGGTATAGAAACCCTTCGAATTTTGACGTACAGTGTACTCATTTCAGTATGCAAAGGAACTTTTTTCGATTTTTGATTCCACTCGAAATGGCAAATCACCTAAATTTTGAAAGGAGACGAGGAAAGAAAAATGCCTCAAAATTTTTTTTCATGGCTTTGTATGAAAGAGTAATTTAAAGACACCAATATGTTCAAATTTCAGTTTCTTAAAAGAATCCAAAAAAGTAAGAGCAGAAAACGTCTTTTCGAGGAAATTTTGATCATGAAATCGCTCGAATTTTCTATCTCGTCACCAAATCAGTATGAAAGCTTTTTTCGATTTTTGATCACTCGAAATGGCAGATATAAATTTTGAGACGAAGGAAAGAAAAATGCCTCAAAATTTTTTTTTCATGGCTTTGTATGAAAGAGTAAGTTAAAGACACCAATATGTTCAAATTTCAGTTTCTTAAAAGAATCCAAAAAAAAGTAAGAGCAGAAAACGTCTTTTCGAGGAAATTTTGATCATGAAATCGCTCGAATCTTCTCTATCTCGTCACCAAATCAACCTGGAAAGCTTAAATTTTGTACGTTGGATTAACTGGAAACCAGAATATAACCTCTTGAATTCAAGTCAAAATCGATCAAAGATGGCAAATCGTCAAAATTTGAGAAATACTTGAGGAGTCTCGAATGATACAAACTTAATGAATAAAAGCCAGTATTATTACTGAAAATGAGAAGTATATTATACCTAAAATTCATCTTCAGAAGTGATGTTGGAGGGGAGGAGGACGGGTTAATGACATCAAATAGCAGGAATGGGTGGAAGGTCAAAAATTCTCAATCAGGATGTCATTTAATGAAGTGAGCCCAAGTAACCAACGTATTCAAATTACAAATTATTAAATGAATTTTGGAAGCGAGTTAGAACAAAAATATTTTTGGAGGCGAAACCACATTTCATGAATCATCCATATTTCCTCACAAAATGGAACCAGAAAAGCCAAAATTTGTATGTAGAGTTGGAAGGGAAGCAGAATATATTTCTTGAATTTAGTTCAAAATCGACAAAATCGATTTGAAAATGGCGAATCATCAAAATTTGAGGAAGGCTCAAGAAATCTCAAAATGGCTGAAATTTGATTAATTTGGATTCATGTGATTCCTGTTGGCAAGAAGTAATGAACATCCTAAATTCAATTTTTCACGTGGTTTTGAAATGGGGTGGGGGTTCTGTCTCGCTGCAAATTTGAACAAGTCCCAAGTAAAAATCCAGCTCCAGTAACTTGGCATGGCTGCTTACGTCTTTTTATTTTTTTTTTTTTTATAAATTCCATTGGTGACTTACGCTAATGATTTTTATCCGTACCAACAAATTATAACGAAACTAAATAAAATACGCCCCAAGGTAGCTTAAATTCTGAAACCATCCCCACGATAAATTTATCACTGATGAAGAAAAGGCGACCATTAAATTGATGGTTATAATGGTGATGGTCACATAACACTATCTTATTATTTAAACAAAATCAAAAAAAGATAGTCCATAAAATCAGTAGGTAATTCAATACCTACATGAATAATGAAGTAGGTACTTTTCCCTATTCCTTTTACGTACCCAAATTAAAAACGATGATTTAAGAATTAAAATTACAACCAATATTCCAGCGAGTTTACTATCACCACAGTGCAAAACTGCACAACACGTGCAAACGTGTATTTTTTATGGCACGATGAAAGCGCTTAGGTAATATTCCTATAACCTTAGATTATGGTAAAGAGTTTTTGTAATCGTGACAACGTTGTCCTCTTACGTGAAAACAATTAATCTTTTGAATTTTTCAACATTCAATAAAAGAGAAAAAGCTAACAGCCGGCAAAACGAGTCAACTGCATTTACGAGTAAGTGTCCAAATAACAAGGACAATGATGAATGTAATGATTTGAGAGATTAAGTGATAAGCATTAGATTTGTTAATCGATGATAATTATTCCCATTATGTTTTATTAAGTTCTAACAGCTATATTAATGTGATAGGGTAATGAAATTTATGCGATAAAAGATTGCGACAGTTACCTAATTAATGAGTGAGCTGGTACCGGTGCTGATGTAGGTTTAGAAATTTTACGTTACCTATTAATGACTTGAAATTAACAGCCTTAACATGATTAAACACTGCAATTATTCAAATTGAAAAAAAAATAAACTGTGATAAAAATGCTGATATTTGGGAACACAAATTTCTTTTTTGTTGAAAACGTTAAATAAATGAAGAGGAAAAATTGTAATTCAACTCACTGATAACATCTATTCACTAATAAGTAATTGATATCGATATGATCGATGTATATACTTACAAATACCCGTTGATGGTGTCAATTTTACACGCTTTTACGAATTTCATAAGAAGTTACAAAATTAAATCAAGATCACTCCGCATCAACTTACCGACAAAAGAAAGCCGAAAAATTGCACTTTTTTCGTAATTACAGCTCGTAAAAGAAAAGCGAAAGCTTCACGTCGTAAATGAACGACCACAAATCAACTAGTCTGAATTACAGGCACGAACGACCAACATAACCATCACGTGAGTTGCGAATACGAGTGAGATCTTCGAAAGAAGTATCGAAGCTTGACAACGTTCGCTTAGTACGCAACGATCACAGAACGAAGCCTGGGGGAGAGGGGATGAGGAGGCGATCGGCTGGAAATTTTTATGGTGACAATCAATAAATTTCATCTGCGAAGGAAAAAGCAGTCGAATTTTTTGATCGAATGTTTTCGAACTGAGTTCATTTTCGATAAGGACTTATGTCATAACGCATCTTGAATCAAACAATTCAACGTATTATTCGAAAATCTGAGCAATCTCATTTGAAAACTCACCTCCGCAGTAATACGGTATGGCTTCTTACACTTTTTAAATATCAGGTACTTGACATAACGCTAGTAAACCATCAGGGGAAAGTAAAAAACTATAAAAATAAGAGCCATTCGAGTGAAATTGTTTTTGTGTGTAGTGCTTATTGGTACTTTTGTTTTTGTTGTTTTTCTTTTCAAGTTCACGAGTTATTGTTATTGCTTATTCGCTGAATTTTTCTATTGGGCCAGCCCCTCTTCGGTACCTTTTATCAAGAGCACGAATTGTTGCAGACATCAAACAGTCATTGAGGATCGTCAAATCTCTTTAATATACTTATTTTGTTGTTTTTTCTTCATTATTTCAAGTTCATTTTGACTTGATGCTTGCGAGTTCGCATGCAGTTTAAATGTTCGCGCTATATATGAAAATTTGAGTTTCTAGATGGATTTGATCATAAAATATGAATGATTAGGAAATTTGTTATTATAATGTCTCCACCTTTTCAATTCCAACTCTTCTCCGAATTCAATCAAAAACAGAAATTTACTTATACTCATCTTCACACCTTTCACATCTGACCATATTCAAAACTTTTTTCACTTCTCATTCGCTCCACCACATTTTGAGTAGTGAAACTCCTTATCACAGTAGAGGCGGAATAATGAACATTAGAATTAATCTAAAACAATCCCAACCTTTTCTTTCCTATAAGTAAGCTGAAATAGATTAGTTTTTCATTGAAAACTTCCTTCAAAACAATGTAGTCAACATTTTCATAAATTAAATATCGATAAAGAAACATTTCTAATTACAGGACAATAATATCCAATGGATAAATAATATTTAATAAGATCATGCATCACACACGGTCTAAGAAATATACTAGAAAATTCTAAGGTAGGTAGTTGATTATCGTATTCAGCATCATTTCGTTATTTTTAATATCTAAATTACTGAAATCTAATGACAGAAATTTCCTGTACGTTTTGCTCTAAAAAGATCACGATAAAATAGAGTAGAGAAATAATTAGGTATAAGCTACTCGTGATAGTGAAGTACAGTTTCATAAAAAATTATGCATATGCAATATTTCGCATTGCTTTCATTACGAATAATTTTGCTAGTCATATACTAACGCACTCATATAGATCATAAGAAAATGCCGAACAAAATGCAATCGTTTTACTTTCTCTTTGATTTTTAATCTTCGCAGGGTCATAATAATGTAATTAATATTTCACAGTTGATGATAATGATACAAAAAAAAAGTAATTAAAAACTCGACCAGTCGTAACAAAAGGGTAAATACACGTAAACATCAGCATCGATTACACAGAAAAGAAGTTCAACCAGAAATTCGCCAATTAACCTGCTTAAATCATCGCGTTAATGAACGATGAAATATTTACAAATTTTATTTTCATTTGCATTATTTCGAACAACTCTCCGATATCTTCGTATATAAACTTTGATTTAAAGTTTTACAGAATTTATGCTGACACGAGAAAGGTACCTAACTGAACAAATTACTGCATGAATAGTATACTATATGCATGAACCTATTCTCAAATATAAACCATAATAAAATGTACTGAAAACAATAAAGTACGTAAGAACTTTTATTTCAATCAAAAACGACTTTTTTTTGTATACCTATCATTACTTATTAGACTTAACTTGATATACTATAATAAAATTGGCAGTATAGTTCTGATATCCAAAAATCCAAGTCACTTCCATACATATTCACCGAATTCCTAAACTTGATAGGGGTAAAAAAACTGCATTATTCGAAATTCACGTTAAAGGAAAAAAAACACATAAGGTGTACATGCAATGCCTACAATAAATAATCTTTCAATGGGGTCACCACGCAAATAAAATTTCTGGTTCCGCCTGTAACATTCATATTGTACTATTTCCTCATAATGTAGGTAAATTAAAAACAGTGCCGGTAAACCATATAAAGCAAAACATGAATACGTTCAGCTTTACAAAAAAAAAAAAAAAAAAAAAACTTGATTAAAAAATAACCAAAATTCATGAAGAAACGCCGTATGATTCCATTCGCTGAGTTTTATAGTTTACCTCCAGAAATTTAAGAGGGTCAAAATAAATATATAATTTACATGATACATTTATACTAGGTATAAAGTTATTAATTCGGACGGGAACCAAAATTTCGTCAAATGGGACCAGTAGTTGCGGAGGAGAAGCATAACAAAGAAAAAACCAAACTTCGTGGTTTCACATATGTATATATAGATTAACCTCATCGGCCATTTCCGTTTTTCACTTGAAAAATTTAAATATATAGGTTTGAAATGAGAGGAATTTATTTCTGAAAGATAAAGTTTGGTTATCATGAAAGATTAATATGCCGTGAGCATTGCTTTCAGCTATTTTACTGATAAACTTTTAAAAATGAAGTTCTTACAAATTCGAGTGGAGCGACATTCTTTTAACATGTTTTGACTATACGCATACAATGACTGTGGTACTCTAAAATACTTCTTTAATCATGAAGTAAGTACAAGCTTTATTATTCTAGCATTGTACTAGATGATATTTACAGCTCGATTCTTCATTTATTTTTATTTTTTGAAGAGTAATGTTCTTGTTGACGATCTCAAATTCATTTTACAGATTCGCTGTTTATGGAGTTGGCGAACATTAATCTCAAATAATTGGTGAGTTAATAATTAATTTAAATACTTATTCTTTAATTAGAGATTTTTTAATTTTTTTTTTCAATTTCTTTTTAATTTAATATTTTTTCATCCCATGTCCTTGCGCTGTACCTAAGGAATGTTAATTCCTCCTGAGTTTCAAATTTTCTCATTTAAAAAAAATGCAATATTTTCCATTTTTTGATTGTATTCCATAACCTTAATGAATAAAAACATAATTATTTTGATTTTGAATAATCTCTAAGATTATCATACTGTACCAAAATTCGATATTTTTCAAGTTTTTAATGACTCTCTTGTATGATAAATATGTACCGTGCGACCAAGCTATTGAGTTTTTATTTCTTAATACAACAAAAAAAAACGACAGAAATTAAGTTGTTGAAGTAATATTTATGCTAACGTATGCTAACTACCTCATTCAACGATTTTAGAAATTAAAGAGATAACTAAATGAAGATGATCAAAATGTAGTTAAATTAATCGAGAATAAGGAATAAAGACTACCTGAAAAAATGTTATGGGAAACGGATAAAAAATATCAGAAAACGAAGATAATTTGAAAGTGCTGGAAGCACAATTAAAAAATAGGATAAGTATGATACTTTTCATTTTTTGATTGTTTCATTTTCACTTCATTGTGTAATAATGACGTATTGTAATTCTGTTCTAGTTGTAGTACAACGCAATGTAGTTCGAGCAATATCCAAAATTAAAACTGTGCTTCAAATAAGTTATTCGCATTACGCATCAAAATCACGTGCTCTATCGAATGAAGAGGATTTTTATGATCTTTGTTTTGACTACAATGGGAGCGCGCCTGAAGATATTACCTAAGAACAAATTATTTCATTTCTTATTGTTAAGATTTGCCGGTGCAATGCGTTATGCCAATTTACTTCCTGGTGATTGAATAAATGCCTTAACTAAACAAGTTGATAAATCTGTTTATCACTAAAAAAAATTCTGTTATAATGATTTATTCTCCTTTCTTTTTTTATTGTATTTTGGTACCCAATCTCAGTCTTGTTTAATAAGTGATACCAATTAAACAAGATGGAGATTGGGTACCAACATTTAGAAGAAAAAGAACGGAGAAGGATCATCATTACAGAAACTTTTTTGGTGATATACGAAATTATGAACTTGTAAAGTACAACATTTGTTCAGTTATGAGGGACGTGAATTAGCACCATGCATTGCACCCGAAACTCTAAACAATAAGAAAAGCTTCGACCATATGGTCGAAGAAGAAAAGAAACAATTTGTTCCCACAAGATTTTTTTATAGTATGATAAGAATCAACAAAATTGCTAACGCTTATTGCTACCAACTGTTGGCTACACTCAAACAAAGAATTAAAGAACGACACAGGAGAAGCCTTATTACCACTGCGAAGAGTTAGTTCCATCGTGGAGTCGTACAATGGAGCAGATTAAGTTTTTTAACATTATTAGGGAAATGCATCGATCCAACCTTTAAAGATTTTCTGATCTCTATAATATTTGGGAATGCTGAAATAACCGAGACACACGACCGTTATAACACACAAGTGAATTATAGATGGCTAATTATTTACTTTGTACCTACAAGAATAATAACAATCGTTCCAATCGGAATTCGTGAAAAATTTTAAATCGATGAAATATTCTTTAAAGACTAAAGACACAGAACACTTGACAATATTTAAAAAGAAAAAAAAACTAATTCATTAGAAATAATTATTAGTAATTATTTTCACATTATTTCAAATTTTTAATTAGTCCTGCTCTAAAAACGCAGTTTTCGTCAGTATGAGGGACTACAAGAGTAAGGTTGTGTGTCTCGGTTGTTTCATTATCATTCCCAAATATAGAGATCAAAAAATCTTTAGATTTTCGATAAACGTATGTATAGGTAATATGTTGAAAAACCTAATTTGTTCCATCGTACAACTCCACGACGGCACTAACTCTTTAAAGTGGTGTATAAGGCTTCTCTTGTGTTGTCCTAATTATTTGTATCTATTAAGCCTACTGCAGTTGGTAGCAACAAGCGTTAGCAATACTGTAAAGTCTTGCTATACTGTGAGAGAATCGTACAAGAACAAATTGTTTCTTTTCTGATTTTCAGGGCCCAGGACAGGAGAAAAAGTCATAAGAGCAAAAAAAAGGGTCGTAAAGGTCTTGGCAGATTTTTAGCGTCGATGCGTCAAGTCGCGAGCCCTCAGTGGGCTCTGAAAAAAAAACTCGGGCGGGGAAACATTCTTTCTCCACCCTCCTCTGCTCAGACCTGCTTATTGTTAAATTTTAAATGCATTGCGTAGTGCTAATTTACGTTCCTGCTCATAACTTTATTTGTTATTTTTATAAATATGTAGAATAAAATTAACACCATGTTTCATACTTATGTATCTGTTATCTTATACCATGCGTCTAAGTCATGTGAGTTCAATCAGCAAATAAATCTCTTTCCACATTAATGACATTTACTTTTTGGTGATACAATATCCACATGAGAAAATGAACAATTTTTTGTGAAAATTTTATAGTACCTATAATTAAAATCTAAAATGCAAATCACAAATGAGAAATGAGATAATTAGTTAATTACAGTCCATCTTGGAACAATCCAATTTTTTAGTAAATTTGAAATGGTAGGTGACGATAGCTGATTTCGAATGTCCACATTTTTTCGATATTATCAAATATCGATCCCTACAATATCGATACAACTCTAGCTGAATCACCAAGTTCAAACATGAGCGGAATAGTAGCTTTTTTTGGCTTTTTGAAGCATTTCTCCAAAAAAATAAAATACTTTTTTTATTAAAAAATATAAATAGATTAAGTTCATTAATAATCATTTTTCGATTAGGTGACATATTCACTGAGATATAGGTACACCAGAAATCTATTTCAGGAAGCGTTTCATCCCACTTGAGGATCATAATCGAAATTAAACGAAAGGAAATTTTAGTATCCTATTGAAGAGTGCACTTCAGACACATATGCCTGAAAATTACATTTTACAGAATTTATGCTGGCAGATAATCGATTATCTGATTAAACCAGAATCTACATAAATATCCTGCATGAGCCCATTAATCAACATAAATTAATGAAATACTGATAACGATAACGTAAAAATTTTTATTTCAATTAACAGCGAATTTTGTACACATTATTAAACTTGATATAATATATTAAAATCGGCGACATCATCATGGTACACAGAAATACACGTCGCTTCAACTATATACAAACGATAAGCCAATCATTACACGATACATTCACCGCGTATTCTATTTCTGATAGTGAAAAAAATAGTACACCGTTGAAAGTTCATATAACCACGAAAAAAAAAAAAAACACCATAAAATCTACCCAATACAATAATCTTTCAATGTGGTCTACACGCAAATATAATTTCTGATTCCGAGGGTACATTCATATTACACACATTTCCTCGTAAGGTAAATTAAAAACAATAACCGTATAAAGCGAAAAAATACGTTTAGCATTGAAAAAAAAAGAAAAAAAAATGCTAATTATCACAACTTGAGGTACAGAAAACACTCTACACTAAAACACAAATACTATCATTTTGTACCGCAACGAATCCAACGTTTAAAAACTCGATCGAATAAAGATACGTAATTTGTGAGAATTCAATCCTCCATGTACAACGAGTTAAGCAAAAATACCATTAAATTTCAGCGTACATTTTGATCCATGTCGCAAACTGTAAATTAAGGGTGAAAAAAAGGACGCTGGGTATCGGACGAGAATTGCAATATTATCGTTAAAAAAGTGAAAAAAATGTTAACAAAATTTTAATACAATCGAAATAACGGACGAGGGTAAAAATATGAAGTACAAAAATATAACACAGGTTCATTTCATCACCGACATATTTTCGTTGAATAGCAAGAAAGTAATCGGACTAAATACAAATTCATTTAGACTAAAAAAATAACAGGTATCCGTTGAAAATAAGAAAGGAGAAAATGGTAATTCTAGATTTGACTGAATCTCAATCACAAGCAGAATTTATTTCGGTTTGCGTGCGGTAAAAAAAAATTGTACGCGTGAAAAATTCATAACAAAATTCATTACACATAGAAAAAAAAATTTTAAAAGGTACTTTAGAAAATCGAATTTACAACAAAACGCAAAAATTTCATTCGGCTGTTTTTTTTCAATTAATAATTAAAAAACTGAAGTGCATAACCGAGTAAGATTCTGATTCAACATCTATGAAATAAGTCCCCACTTAAAATCGCATTCGAGTTTTCAATGATAAAAAACGAAAATCCAATTCTAAGAACGAAATCGAACAATCACTATATTTCTATACGTGAAAATGAACCAAAAATTCGTTGCATAAAATCGAAAAGAAATACAATGGTTCTTCGGTGAGACAAGATTTAGGCGATAATTTAAATAAATTCGATATAAAAACCTAATCTTCGTATATTTTCTAAAACCACTCTAGATAACCGAAATATCATTTCTTTTCAATTCGTTTAATATAAATAAATGAAAAACACGCAACATCATAACAGAATAAACAGCTGAAAGATCGCATCCACATATCCGATACGATGGCCGCAACAACTTCCATCAACTCGAACTCACGTTTTCGGCGACGTTCCTTTTGTTGTGCTGAATGCGCAGCGGTTTCTCATGTCGAATCATTTTCTTCACGCGTTTACGATCGAACGCATCGTCGTTTGATTCTTCTTTACTATCCCTGCGAGTACGATAATAAGGTTAACTCTACGAAACCGATGGTATAAAAAAAGAGGCGCTTCTATTTACTTGTAATTAATTAGATAATTGACTTCTTTCGAAATAATGGACCATTTTTCTTCGAAATTAAAATCGGTAATCGCGTTCCAGCTATCCATATCCGATTCTACTCTGAAATAACTCGGGCGTTGGGTGATTTCTTGTAAAATGAGAGTCAAATTTTCTTCCGGTATATCGCTCACTTCGGAGATCTAAATTATTCGAATGAATGGGTAAGATTTGTGGTGACCGAAAAATATATAATAGGATGTTCATCTCAACATGAACACTTTCCGAGCAAAGGTAGGGATATTCGTTCGACGTTCATGTCGAATAGTGCACCACGCTTGATAAAAAAAAAAAAAAAAAAAAAAAAAAATTGAAAAATATTTTTGCACTTAGGTAATGATTTCTTTTATGATGGCGTTTTTAATTACCAAGACTATTAAAAAATTAATATTAGTAAAATATTTAATCCAATATTTAAATTTAAATTGATTAAAACATTTTTATATTAAAAATACATGAATAAAAAAATTTTCACCAAAGAAACTAAACTATAAAAAAGAATTATCAATAAATTTAATAGTTAATATTGAGTAGTTTTGTCCTTCTTAGAAATTTGAGAAACTTGTTCATAAGTTTGTTGTCTTTTTTAGTTGTAGGGAGAGTGAATGAAAAATGTAAGGAATTTAAAAGAAATTTTATAATTATAAAATAAACAGAAGGTAGTCATGGGTAATTTCAGCATAACCTAAGACCTACAAGTAATCGAGTTATCCCTCAAAATGGTGGTACACTCAAATTTGGAAAAAGACGAAGAAAAGGGCAAATAACTCAAAATTCATGTTTTCTGCCTCATATGAAAGAATAAATCATGGACATCAATATATCCAAATTCCAGTCTTTCGAGCACATTTAAACAAGAGTTAGAGCAAAAACTGATTTTTGAGGACGTGTTGAATCATGAAATTTCTTTAATCTTCCGCATTTCCTCACAAAATGTACTTGGAAAGGTAAAACTTCGCAAGTGGATTTGGTTGGGAACCAAAATATGACTCCTTGAATTTAGCTCAAAATGGATCCAAAATGGTGGATGGCTAAAATTTGAGGAAGTCTTGAGGAGCCTCAAATGGCTCAGATTCAAAATATGAGGACTTACAGGATTACTATAGTAATGAGAAGTATGCTATACGCCAACTTCAGCTTCACATGTGTTTTGGGAGGGAGGAGGGGTTATTCATTGTACTCAAAATGTGGGTGGGGGGAGTAAAGAAAAAGCCGAAAATTTTGTATGGTGTCAGATGATAAACTAAGCCTGACTTACTAAGATGTTTCAATTTCAGCTTCCCAAGTTAATGTGGAGAGAGCGTTGGAGCAAAAAAACCACTTTTGGAGGGGAAATCAAGGTAACAAATTTCATGAATCTTGAATATCTTATTAATAAATTGACCTAAAAAGGTCAAACTTCGTATGTAGGATTGGATCAAAAATCGATAAAAAATGGATACAAAATGACAAGTAGGCTAAGTTTTCAGTACGCTTGAGTGCCCGGATGAAACTAAAATATGAACAATACAAGCTTTTATGACTCTTGTGGAAAACAAGTAATACATATTTCAAATTAAACTTTGTAGGTATTTTTGGAAAATCAAATTTTCGAGGCAAATAAAAATATGCTGTTCCTGCCATTACGTAAAAAACGCATGAAAAAAAATTTATGTCATTGGAGGGAGTAGATGAGGAAAAATAATACAAAAACTGAAATATTGGGATTTAATATTGAATTTACTTTAGTTATTTCATAATTTTTGTTTTTAATTGAATATTTAGATATAATATTTTTTACTTTATATATTTATTTATTTATTCCTTTTTTAATTATACTGGCGTCTTCAATCATTACGACTAGTATGCTAGTGTAGCCATTTATTTTTTTTATATACAATTTTACTGAATTCAATTCCATAATTTTTTTCCTGATAAATACTATTTTCTTATGGTTTTTATTTTTTATTATTATTTTTTTGTAATTTAAATCAAAATTTATTATTTTTTTTTTATTTAAATAAATTTAATTTTAATTGGAATTTTATTAAATTCATTTTATTATTATTATTATTAATTACAGAATTTTTTACGTTGATTAGTTATTTTTTAATTTATCAATTTTGTTCATTGGCCCTCACAGAAATTATAAACAAAAATACTAAAAATGAAATTTTAGAATTTCCACCTACAGTAGTGACCTCTAGAGTCACGAACCTCAGAAATGTTCAAAATTTATCGACGAAATGTCTTACAAATTATTAAGGTTACAAAAGTCAAATTCTGCTCAACTTCCCAAAAATGAAAAGAAACAAAAAATTTCGGCCATTTTCGATCCACTTTAACGCACACGCTTGCTCATACTGAGGTTAAACATCCTATATATAGATACATATCCTGTATAACCTTTGCTCTCAGTCCCTTGGCAGTGAAATCCTCCAGAACAATTTCTTGAATAGGATCGCAATTTCTTGTGACAGGATGGAAACGTCTGATAAGCAAATCGATTTGTTTATCAGGTTCGACGATACTTTCGGATGAATTTAATTCTTGAATATACAGATGACAATCGTTTTCCAATTTCAAGTTCGACCAGACTTCGTGATTTAAGCAAACTCGTCGCATACCCGCAGATAATACTCTGAGGCGACATCTTGAATAATGACAATAAAAGAGAATATTTATAATAACCATCAATTAAAAGCGATTATTTTTTTCAGAAAATTAATACCTTTCGAAATCGATGTTTAGGTTATGTACA
The DNA here is from genome assembly GCA_009761765.1 of Phenacoccus solenopsis. Classification (NCBI taxonomy): domain Eukaryota; kingdom Metazoa; phylum Arthropoda; class Insecta; order Hemiptera; family Pseudococcidae; genus Phenacoccus; species Phenacoccus solenopsis. Next base: position 23,783,800 of record CM019756.1, read on the forward strand.
GATTTCAGAAATGGTATAAGATCCGCTTTCGTTTCGCCAACGGTTTTTTCTTCATCGATTGGAAATTCGTCGATGAAGTTATCAATCTATCAAGTATTACATAAACGAAATTTTTAATACGCTAGAAGAAAACTATAACGAATAACTGAGAAAAATGGATCGTACCTTGCTCGCGTTATAATCAAACACGAATAGTTTAACTTTCAACGTATTTGGTTTCAGTGGTGGGCTTAGTTTCACGTACAAGGTGGTATCGTTTTCGATTAATTTCAAAGAAGTGTTGATCATTTGAAACGGGAACTCGCTATCGCCGAGAACAATTTTAAAACAACTACTAGGAGCTTGTACGTATTGTTCTAAATTCTTCTTGAATAAATCTATAGACATACGCTTATCAACCTCGATTTTAATGTCTGAAATCATACCATCTGCTCGATTATTTTTCAAGAACTGTTACTTCACATCATACTCAAGTTTTGATAAAATACAACAGGAAAATCGAGAATAATTATCGATTTAATATCACTTACTTTTTTTCTTATCTATCGTGACACTATTACAAAGTTCTTTGAAATAGTAATCGTTATCAGAATCATCGTTAAATCTGTTCCAAGTATCGAAATAATTGCCATCCTTTATTTAAACAATAAATCGATTAATTAAAAAATATATAAATATTACACGCATTAGCTAAACAGAATACATAAATCCTTTCAGAGCGGAGGAACAAGCAGTGGATGAATTCTCAAAATTTCTTCATAAAAAGTAAAGCTTACACATGAAATCCAAGTCAGCAAAATATTGTTTATTAAGAATTTATTTTATATAAGAAATTGGAAAATAAAAAATTTTTCACACAATTTTCAAATTTCAAAATGAAAAAAAATTATAGAATGTCAAAAAATATTGAGAATTTGACCTTTTTATGCTTCTGAAAATTTTCGATTTTTTTTTTTTCATAATTTTGGGAAAATATTTTACCAATTATTGTAAGTTCTTGGATTTCTTCAATTTTTTTCTTTATTCATTTCTAGACTTCATCCATTTTTGACATTTTTCAAATGTCTTCAAATAGTTTCAAACTTCTTTTTTTCATATTTGAACTTTTTTGCTATTTCTATTTTTTTTTTCATACATGAATTCATTTTTTTCTCATTTTTTCCATTTTATCTGATCTGGCCTTTTTGAATTTATCTACCTTTTTATTCCCATTTTTTAAATCATGAATATTTTCTTTTTCAACTTTTTAATTTTTCTTCTTATATTGAAAATATTATTATTGCTATTATAAAAAAATATTTCATTGAATAAATTTAAGTTTTTTTCATAAATTTTGTCATTAGACTATTTAAATTATAGAACACTTCTTCAGTTTGAGTTTTTAAGTTGAGTTTTCAATTAGAAACAAAAGCTATCACAGCTTACCTTATTTGGGAGGGAGAGGAAGGGGGAGTATGGGGTCTTCACATCACTTCGTTACAGGCCATTTTTGTAATCATATGGCAAATGACCAATTTTTGGTATAAGCAAGCGAACTTTTATCGAACTTCATTAAATTATATCGGATCATATTTTCAATGAAATTTGATGGACTTCGATCAAATTTCATCAAACAGTGATTTTTTATGAAATTTCATTAGAATTGAACAAATTTGATCCAGTCCTTTTTTTGGGGGATGTTTCTTTATTTTCTGATTTTTTTTTTCATTTTTGAACGATTTTTAATTTAAAAACAAATAATTGAATTTTTATTGGCTTTTACGCATTCTATATTTTCTTGTTGTTTTTATTTTTTATAATTTCCTTGGGACTTTTGAATTATTTTTTTTATTACTGTTCCCCTCTTTTCACGCAAGGACAGTTTTTCCATAGAGAAAATATTTTAGACCTATTGGTCTCGAAAGATGTTCCTGAGCTGTCGAACTTACCTCCTTAGCGCCTTCCTTTGCCCAACTGGCATGAAGCATATACATACTTGGAATTTTTCTCATTTGCTGAATACTCATATAGAAAATTCGTTACTTTTAATTCTTTTGCAAAAAAGTTATGACATACCTACATCAGTTTCATTCATTTTCAGAATATTCCTGAGTAGTTTCTTTTGTTTTGTGAGAGGTAATAATTTCTGCAAATTTTTCTCTTCGTTAACATAAAAATTATATTTTCTATTTTAACTATAGTGAACTTGAACAATGATTTACCATTTTTGGAATACCAGAAAATGCCTCTCAAAATCACTCCATTTCTATTATATTTAATTTTTTTATGAATTTTATTTTTAATTCAAAACTATTAGTTTATTTATTTCGATACGAGATAACGCATAGTAGAATTTTTTTTTTCAACAAACATTTTCAACATTCATTATTCTACCACTACCCAGTGTTAGTCAATATAATAAAACAACATTTCAAGACTCAACATTTTTTTTTTCTCAAACTGAACTTCCTATTCTTACAATAAAATTTTAAAAATTCACTCTCCAACTTTTTCTCGAGTCTGAAAAGATTGAAGGTTTTTTTCACGAACTCCGCCAACACTTACCCAATCATTATTTAATCGATCGCGAATATCACCAGCTCGAGGTGACGAACCTGAACTAGACATCAAATAGTCTTCTTGAGGATCGCCGACAATGGTTCTGAGAAAACAACCGCGTTAAATTTTCATTTCATTATAATCTACGTTATGGAAAAGCTACAAAAGAATGCATGGGCTCACCTATCGCTATCTGTTAAACTACTATCTTCGCTGGCGCTTTGATCGCTATGATGGCCTCCGATATTTACGGGCGCTATATTCGAATTCGGTAAGGGTATCTCGCTCGGGCATGTTTCATCGGTACTCGAGGTCGATGTGTTTAATGAGGGCGATAATACTGAGACTGAGTTGATATTATTATTTATACTATTATTATGTAATCCCGCTATACCGTTAATTGTGATCTCGCATTCTTCGTTCGGTGTATCTGAATGCGGAATTACTGAAAAAATAAATAAAAATAAAAATATTGTCGTCATTTTTAACGCATAAGCTCTCACTAAACGTGAGATATAGCGGAACAAAAATCACAATAATATTTAAAATCTCAACCTTTTTCGTGCGCTAATATTTCTTCGGAAATTTTTTGACTGGTCGAACTATTGTACTCTGATAGCGTAGGAATCGACCACTTCTTCAATATTTCTGCGGAAATGATTTTCAATTAAAGTAATGAAAAAAATTATACCAAGTTATCTATTAAATTGAAAACATTTCCACAATACCAGGTTTAATATCGGGTAAAATAATATTTAATCTGACGATGTTGAAATACTGTTGAACCACCATTCTCATGGCTTTTCTGACCTTCAAAATATCATATTCGAAGGGTTCGAAAGAAACGAATATCTGTAAAAATACGAATATAGTTTACAACAAGCTCGTACCAATGAACTAAAATAAATGATCGGTATCCAGGCTCACCTTAGCATTAGGTAATTCCGAGCTGCAATCTTTCAAACGTGAATCATCCTTTTCGATAAATTTGACGATGTTGCCGGTGATTTCCACCATAATGAACATATTCATCTTCGAAGGGTCTTGACCAAAATGCTGATATAATTCGTTTCTAAACTCTTCGACGGTACTCCAAACGCTCGTTCTAAATATAATCGGATTCTCGATTCGATTTTGTTCCAATTTAACTAATAATATTTTTAAAGGAACGGCTGTTCGAAGGAAAATATAAATTAATCGACGAACTGATAATTTTAAAAATGACTTCGTTCTCTGACCAACTTACAATTCGGTTTGTAAATTCGAAAAGGAGTATCTTTGGAGCGAATCTCCATCAACATTTCGTTCTTTCTGACGACACCGTACGAGGACAATATGATGCCGATTTCTTCGTTTTCCTTACCTTCGAGACTGTTATCGACGGAGTCCAGATTACTGTTGTATAAGACTAGACGACATAATTCGAAAGGCACAGCTGATTCCAGTTGTAATTTCTGCGTTGATAAATTCATTTAGAAGGTTTGTCGCGCAAGGGCCACATAAAGAGGGTGAATTTATACCTTATAGGCTTTTTGAACAACTTCCTTCAAGGGTTCGCGGGTTTCGCAATCGATCTTACAATCGATACGTTTATTGGATACGGGATGGTCGACGTATACCTTGATTTTACACATTTCGCGTTCTTTTTCCTTACTTTTCCAATACACTTTGGCTTTTTCGTTCATTTCTTTTAGAAGAGCCTGCGAGAATATAATTATTAGTGGATTGCGATCGATTTTCCCCACCTAGGGTCATTCGTACATCCATATCAATTCAATCGGACGAGTTTTGGTTCTGCATAATTATAGCCGTAGGAATAGAAAATCAAAGCCTGTCCCTGCCAACTTTTGGCGGGAGAGGGTCACTTTCACTTTTTGAAACATTCAGAGTTTTGTATGTGATATATAGTCAGATATAAGCATTTCTAGAAAGAGGCCTACAGCATATAGAGGTTAACCGTTTTCATAGCTTAATAATACATTCAAAAGAGATCTCGTGGTTTCAAAAAATTTTTTCAAATCGAAAACTCAACTTTTATTACAAAATGACCTTTTCATTTTAATAGATGAAAAATTAGCGAAAAATAAACAAAAAACGTAAGCAACCATGCCGCATTACTGTAGCTGAGTTTTTAACTAGGGTTTATTCTGGTTTGGTAATAACGTTGCTAAGCCAAACGCTATGTTTTCCAAAATCACTTAAGAAGTTGAATTTGGAACAAACGTTTCATTTTTTGCCATGATATAATCATATAAACACATACTTCTCAAATTATAACTATTTGAGGATCCTCAAATTATCTTCAATTCTTGATGATCGGCCATTTTGGATGCATTTTGACTCAAATTTAAGAAGTCATATTTTGGTCACAAACTAATCCTACACACAAAGTTTGACCATTCTAGGCCGATTTGGTGATGAGATATAGATGATTCGTGAAATTTCCTGCTTCAATTTTACCCTCCAAAAGCCGTTTTTTGCTCTAACTCCCGTCCAAATTCACTTGAAAAGCTAAAATCAGGATAAGTTGGTCGTTCGGGCTCATTTTATCATATGACATAGCAATAAAAAATTTTCGAATTTTCATCTACCCCCACCACATTCCAAGTTCGATAACCCCCTCCTTATCCCCTCCAAACATCATGTATGGAGGTGAAATGGCGATATAGTATACATCTTATTCCTAATAATCATATGAGCTCATATTAATTACATTTTTGCCAACTTAAGGCTTCTCAAGCTTCACTCAAATTTTGATAATCCGCCATTTTGGATTCATCTTGATCCAAATTGAGGTGGTCGTATTCTGGTCACTAACTAATCCTACATACGAAGTTTGACTATTTTAGGCAGATTTGATGATGAGATATAGATGATTCATGAAATTTCCTTCTCCAATTTCCCCTCCAAAAGCCATTTTTTGCTCTCACTCCCCTCCAAATACAATTGAAAAGCTAAAATCAGAATAAATTAGTCACTTGGGTTCATTTTATCATATAACATAGCAATAAAATGTTTTCGAACTCTCGTCTACCCCACCACATTTCAAGTTCGATAACCCCCTCCTTATCCCCTCCAAACATCATGTATGGAGGTGAATTGGCGATATAGTATACATCTTATTCCTAATAATCATATGAGCTCATATTAATTACATTTTTGCCAACTTAAGGCTTCTCAAGCTTCACTCAAATTTTGATAATCCGCCATTTTGGATTCATTTTGATCCAAATTGAAGTGGTCACATTCCAGTCACCAACCAACCCCACATACAAAGTTTGACCATTCTAAGTTAATTTAGTGAAAAGATATGGAAGATTCGAGAAATTTCAAGACTCAAAACTTCCTCAAAAAGCAATTTTTTGCTTCAACTCCTCTCAAAATACACTTGGGAAGCTGAAATTTGGATATGTTGGTGTCTGTGACTCACTCTTTCATATGAGATCAAAACCGAAAATTTTGAGCTATTTACTTCTTCTCCAGGCTCCCTTAAAATTTGAGTGATCCGCCATTTTGAATGTTTTCGAAAAAACAAAAAAGTAGTTTTGTTAGATTTCTAAGAAGAGTCTTTCACCAAATTTTGAGCGAATTTCATGGATACCCGCCGGCGCTACGTATGGGGGAAAAATATGTGAATATTAAATACTGCGTGCCCCACTGATCTTAACCCCCTCAGCGCAAAATCTTAAGTAGCTTAAATAAGAATATTTTAGATTCGTGGTTTGGTAACAATAATTCAAGATCTTCACGTTTTACTCAGTGTTACCATGCAGCGAATCCAAAATACTTTTATTAAAGCCACTTGAGAGATTTTTGTGCTGAGGGGGTCGAAGATCAATGGGACGCACAGTACACCAACAAGATGAACATTTGCCAGATGATTAGAAATGGTCTAAAAGGCAAAGATTTGAAAACCCCACCTCTCCCCGACCTTCACTTCCCAAATCAGGTAGGCTGTAATAGTTGTCCTTTTTTAGTTAAAAACTCAGCTAAAAAATTGGAAAATTTCAATAAATACTTAATTTAAATATTATCTTCATTTCACAACATTCCACACAGTAATCGAAATTTTTTGATCTTTTGTTCAATGCAGCACAATAAAAACCCAATCCCCACTCCTCTTCCGCTTTAGCATGAATTGATATAGAATGAGCGAACAGAAATACGCGAGAAGAATACTGACTTTAATATGAGGTGGAAATTTATCCTCCTTTAATGGCAGTACATTACGCTCTTTATCGATCTGTCGATACATCAGCATATAGGCATTCATGCTAGAGCTATAGGCGCTCGAACAAAAGCCTCGCGAAGTTCCACAACCACCGAAAGAGGTTTCAATTTGTTCGCTATTAATCTACGAGAAAGAAATCACAGTTACAAAGAATCCAAATAATGAAATAGAACTTCTAGTTCAAGTTACTCACTCTATATACTTGTTGATCGTTAAAACAATACCAGCATCCGGTCTCGAAATCTTTAATATAAGCGTAGTAATGTCCACCGGCTGCACTACCCGAATGCACCATGATGGAAAATAATTCGTAAACATAGGGGCCGGATTCGGCGCCATTGTGGTTACGATTTTTCTCGTTTTCTATTTGATTACTTACGTCTATACCTTCGTCGACCTCCTGCATAAGACGGGAATAAAAATCACCGATAAATTTTTCATAGGGATTGTGAGGTATTTTTTGACAACGTCATAGATGGAAGTACATCTATGTCAATATTCACCTGCTCGTAATCAACGTTATCGTTTGAAGAAGCCATGCAACTTTCATCGTCGAGGGCTGAGCCGCTGTCGGTAGTGCTGCTGTCGTCGCATTTACTACTCGATCCGGTTATCTCTTCGGGAAATCCTTCGCTTCCTTCCTCTTTATACAGAGTGGTCGGTGTGATGTTAGCGCAAGGAATAAAATTATTCAAGTTTAACGTTTGCGGGAAAGAAACTCTGCGAAAATAATACCCAATTATTTTTTCATTTGTATCGTTAGCTTCACGGAGGACATTTTAGTTTCGCATACGAATCACATAATAAATAAAAAACGCTCAAATCGGGTGACTACGGATAATTTTTGAAGTTTTTTGTCAATTTCGAGGGGATCAGTAAAAATGAAATGTAGTCACAAATCCATGCAAAGCCATACTACTGCCTATAGTCACACGATTTGGCAGATCAGGGATTTATAAAAAAAATATTGTCTCAATAGTCAAAAAATCTCAAACGGATAGCAAATGAAATAAATTCAACAGATATGAAATCCATTCAGCAGGGCTGAATATATGTAATAAATGGTTATTTTGAATTGTATAAAATGCAAGTAGAATATCTTAAACATACAGTCAATTCAATCATTTCCCGTGTATTACAGTTTTAAAAAAATCATCGTAACGTTTGGAGATATTTCATAATTATTTGATTTTTTTAATTCACGTACTACTTTCCATGAGAAATTAGTTACAACAATTTAAAATAAATTCTATAAAGGAGAGAGAGAGAGAAGAGATTCATGAGGAAATCCTACATTTAATCTTTCTCAAATACTTTTTAGCGGATATACTGAGAGAAAATTCCACTTGAGCGCTAACTAAGGTTTTTATTTATTGAATAGAATAGATTTGATAGGCTAAAGAAAAAAAATATCATACAAATATGTTTGAATTTAAATTTGAGCCCCATCCTCCCCCCCCTACCCGGAATAAGTGTAATAAATTGAATAATTATTACAATAATAAAATGAAAAATATAATAGATGAAATAATTAAAATTAATTAACTGGAAACTACCCCATTTTTTCATCCTATCTGAATAATTTTCATTTTTTGTATTTATTTCATTTTTAATTTTACTGTGCAATAATTATTCAATTTATTACATTCATTTTATTTTATGTATTTCGTTTAGCTAATCTAATTTACTTTATTCAATCAATTAATTTTTTATTTTACCAACTATTCAATTTATTACATTTATTTTTTTTAAATTAGTTTCAATCATGTTATTTATTTATTTATTTATTTGATTATTCAATTAATTCAACTTATATTTTTATTCACCAATTTATTTACTTTATTAATTTATCATCTAATTCTTTTTATTTTATCAATTATTATTTTTAAAATTGATTTTATTTATCATGCATCTAATTTATTCACTTGAATATTTATTTATAATTCATCTATCATTTTCATTTTATTTTATGAATATATCCTATTTATTCTATTCTATTTTATTTATTTAATTCATTTCAATTATTTAATTATTATTATTTTTATTCAATTTATGGTATTCAGCCAATTTATTTTATTTATTTACCATATTGATTCATTTATTTCATTTCAATTATTAATTTATTTTATATATTCAATTTGTAACCCAAAATAAAATGGATAAATAATTATGAAATAGGCAAATAAATAAATAAATAAAAATAATGAATAAATCAACATAAATATTATAAAATCGCTTATTACGTGTAACAGTAGCACCTGGCTTACATACAAGATCACATATAACAGAAAACATTTTTTCACTCGAGAAAAAAAAAGAAGTTGATTTTTTTCAGACAAAAAAAAATTACAAATTTTTAAAATAATATACTGCTCTTACAGAAGGTGAAAAAATAAGATGAAAAAATTTGAATATTTTTCAATTTTTAGATTTTTTGAACGCTATAATTTTTTTGATAAATAATCCCTTCCCCCACTGCTACCTTCAAGTGTTTACAAGTCAATATTTTTCAATTTTTTCACATCTCAACTTCCAAACATTTTATCTCTATATCATTTATTTATTGAGATTTTCAGCATTTCTATAACTTTTGAAATAATAATTATGTTTTCATTGCGATGAATTCGTTATATTTTCAATTTTTTTTTTTTTTTAATAAAAATGGAAAATTATTTATACTCTCTGCTTATTTGAAATTCTCAAGACTCTACCTTCCTCTACAGCAGTCTTGCTTTGATATCGAAAAATAAACAAGCGAAAATTAAACACACTCTTCTTTCGTACTTACTTATCACTAAGCTTAATCCTGTGCATGGTATTATAATCGAAATCGAATCTCATCAAATGAAGTGTCAATAAATACGGGAATCTTGAGAACTTCAGACCTTTATGAGCGTTACATTTTTTATTACATTTTTCGCAAAAATACTGATTATTTCCTTCCAGCAATTCTGGCTGCACAAATGCTCGTAAAGCTTCTTCCTATAATACGATAAACCAAATTACAAAAGGTGACATACTTCGTATCAATATTTACGTAATTTTACCCACCACACTCCCGTATGCTGTGCTACTTCCGAACGGCCGCACTGGCAATGGAATATCGAGAAAAGTATCTTCACGACTTTTCTCCGTTCCGCATTCCAAACATTTTACATAATCTATCATTTTTCCTATACAAAATGGAGAAAAAATTGAAATAAAAAAAGATAACACTCGAGAACGATTTTATGTATGTAGTTCAACGGTATATATTCTTTACCTTGATATAATCCATTAATGAGATCCGCTTGTTCGGTTCCTTTGAATTCATGTTCTAAAGCATCGAACATGACACGACATAGCTCTTGGACATCGTGTTGTTGCCATGCTTCGCTCGAATCCCATCCGAAACTCCTAGTTAATTCGGTCGTTTCAACGGCATCACGAGGAGATGTCTATGTAGTCGAATACAATTCAAATTTTAGTCAAAAATAAATTAATTAATTAAATAATATAAAATATATTTGCTATGTACTTGTAAATTTAAAAATAATTTTTGTAACTGATATGGTATTGATTTAGACTCATCCATTCCGGAAGAAGGAATAAATCTCCAGTTATACAAAGCGTTTCTGAATTCAGGCGTCATGAATAACGCCTGCAATAAACTGTTGAGGTAACAAGTCATAGCCTGATTCACCAGACCGCGATATTCTGCGAATAAAAATCAGATGTATTAGTGAATTTTAAATGGCTATAAATCTGTGTGGAAATCTCCGCTATAATTGTCATGGAAGAATAATCGACTTCATCGTAGAATTCTAGTCAACGTAAATACAAAATCAACTCAGTTACTCGAAGCCCCTTTTTTCCAAAGCTGGTGTTGTGAAAATGATGACGTCATATTAGCGATTTAGAAATTAAATTCTGAAGAAAATCGAAGATCGTTTATATATCAATAATTTAATTATTCTCCAATAACATTTCCAAAAATATTATTCATTTGTATTGTGTTGTTGCTCATATCCATAAGAGTATTTTTTCTCTTTGTTCTAGAATTATTTTTTGATTTATTTTATTAACTAATTCTATATCAAAGATTAATCGTGAAAATTATTTTTTTTTTAATTTTAGCAAAGAGTGAAAAGAATTTTAGACTCCAACTTTTTTAAATATAGGAGGTTCGAACTGTTTTGTAAATTCCAATTTTGGTCATTTCCAAAAATGAACGACAAAATAACGATTATTTACGAACATTGCGCACAGTTTGGGCTTAATTTAGACTTTTTTGATTCGAAAAGCAAAATATGCTCGATTTTTGTTTTACAAGGGATCCTGAAGTGCTAGCTTAAACATCTATACGAAGTCATTTTGAAGGAAGAATATGTTTTGGGAAGCTTTGTGAGGTGAAAATCGAGTATATTTTCCCTCTCGAGTCCGAAATAGTTTACATCACGTCTATATCGCGCACACGATCAATAAATTACTAACCAAAATTAAAAAATTTAAAATCAGTTTAAACCTCTCGAATTTCAGAAAAATTGGCAGCTAAAATTTTTTCAAGCTTTATCTCACATAATGTGCCTTTGGAAAGTAAAAAAATTTTCTATCACACGAAAATTCAATTTTGTGAAAATTTCACATTTTTTAAAACTTTGACTTCATTTTGGGAGGTGTCTAAAAATTGAGTCTAGACAGTGACATTTTTATGACGTCTTTTTGAAGTTATTTAGCAACTATCGTGTTTTTTATTCTTTCATTTCTTGGAGGAAAAAAAACGAAATTCGGCTCACCCTAGTATCTACTTCATATTATGTAAATAAAAACGTTACAGCTTCACCCCCCCCCCCCTCTTGATCAAAAATACTCCAAACATAATTTTCTGGAGATATGCATGACCCCAAAAGTCACCTATGAACGTCGCTCTCCCATTTTGAAACATATTTTTAAAAAAATGTACGATACATAATTTCACATTTGAATATAATACAAAAATTGCTCGCTTTGAACTACCGCTTCCATGCTTAGCTTGAATTTTTAGACTTGAATGAATAGTTTATTCAAAAAAAAAATTATCGTATGTAGAATCTTTTTTGTAAAAAAAAGAATAAAAATGAGAAAAAATTTTTTCAAAAAAAATTACAGTTGAAACACAAAATCTCGTATATTATATTACGTTTTTTCAAAAAGAAAATATACTACTTCGACGTTTCGCCGTGACTAGACGGCATCATCAGGACTGTATTAATGAATGAAGAGCGATAACGACTACACTATTTTTTCATTTGGAAGCTCCTTTATGAGTTAAAATAAAAAATCACTTATTTGCAAGGTAGGAGCCTCCTATTGAGGGTAGCTCTACATTGGGTAGTGAAAATCTTATTATGCTGTTATTGGGATCATTATACACATATAAGCCAAAAATCAACTTATTATGGGCAATTGTTTCAGGGTAAGACCCTTAGAATAGCTTATTTGCCTGTAATACTGAAGAAATAAAAATTTTTCATACTTAACTTACTTGTTACCTACGAAGACTATTATTTAATAGAAACAAAAAGTTTTCGATTAACTAAAAAAATTTGATTTCATCAAAGTTCGTATGACGTCATCACTTATAAGATTAAATCAACACTACAAAATTAACACACTGATACATACAAGACTAAGGAAGACTATGTCCAAACTTTTAAGACTCTGAACACCATAATGACCTACGGTCTTCTCAAGTCCCTCTGAGGTGAACATCCTCAGATCCCAGCAACTATGGGAAAAAATTGGGCTTCATATAAGCGCATTGGTTTCACGTCAATGCGGACTAAGACTTTACAATTCTACGAAAAAATCCATCTACTTTTCCACAATATGTTTAGCAGATGCAGAAACACATTCCTCACAATGACTTAAAAAACCTACCACTAGAAGAAAATGATTCTATAGGTAAACTCGACCTAGACCCCGGATACCTATACCCGGATAATCCTTTCGACTCTCTGTACGACCTTCTGTACGAGCTCTCGGTGAGTAACGGCGGACTGGATGAATTCGAAGATGATGGTTCTTCGGGACTAGCGGACGCGCCTAACTCTAGATCGTCGTTTTTCATGATAAGCCTTGGATTACCACCGTCTAAGCCTTCAACGATGAATAAATTTCTGCTACCGTTACCAAAATTTATACCGATATCTTTGAGCGTTTCTTCGCTATCTTTGGTGATCACGGCCTAAAAGCATGTCTCGTATAAATACCTCATAGGGATGTAATACGTAATATACAGTACAAAAAGCTGATGGTACCTGATAAATGTTGTCTTTTTTACTAGGTGTAGGCGATACCAGTCTAAACGAGTCTGGTTCGAAGTTATAACGATCGGCGATATCTCTGAGGAATTGTTTACCGGTTGTTGATGCGGATACTAGTAATTCGACTTTCCAGTCGTGCGAGATGCCCGAAAAATCTCGTACCACGCATAGGGCTTCTTTGTCGTCTTCCATGATGCAAACCATTGTCTAAAAATTTTTTTCAAATTAAAAATTTCTCGGCGAGGTACGAATAATAGACCAGGAGATAACTTAGGTGCCATACCACCATTGACATTTCAAAAGGGAGGAAATTTAATTTTTGGATATTATAAAGGATACATTCTTGAGTAAAGGAAGTCATGCAGTCTTCACTCACTGTAGTCTTATTTTTAGAGGGGAGTTGACTTGATCGGCACTTTTTTAAATTCAATTCTCTCTACTACCATGGGCTGTAGATGAAAAAATTTTATACGAAAATAAAGGACTTCGAATTTATTAAAAATCAGTTGGCATACATTTTTTTCGAATAACCAATAATTCTCGAGTTATTAGCGCAAGAATAGGTGACCATTGGCCCTATAATGTAGAAGAATATCAAAAATGTTGTTTTTAGAAATTAGTAACCAATTGAGAGGAAAAAATTTTTCATAACTCCAATTAGTGAGTGAAGGGATGCTGAGAACGGTACAATTAGGTTTTTCGAGTGTATTGCGGTTACTATTGGTCGTAGTTGAAAATTGTTCATAACACAGTAAATGTAATTGTGTTTCTAAAAAATTAAGTAACGGGTATTTTTTCCTATTTTGCAAACTTTTCAAGTTATTGAGGTGCCCTTAGCCCTAAAATTCCAAATACCACAAAAATCGCTCTTTTTTGAAAATACCTCGCATATAAGTATTTCTAGGTGAAAAACACCTTAAAAAATGAACGATTTTAAATAATCTAAATTGAGTGGCAACAATTTCCCTAGGCTCTATTTGGGTGGCGCTGAAATAGGTACACAATTTGGTTTTTTACATATATCGCAGCTACCATTGATATAGGTGAACGAGATTGATTATTAGGAAAATTAAATTTCCAACAATTTCAGTAACTGTAATTTCTGTTTGTCCCAAGTTTGAGAGACAGGGGAGGGGGTATATTTTTTTCAATGAAATATACCAAAATAAAGTGAGTCTAATTTCCAAAAAATTTGGATTTATCATTTTCGACATACTTAAGTCCCATAATAGCAGATAATATTATAACGAGTTGCAAGATTGATATAAATAATAGGAAAATTAAAATTCCAACAATTTCAGCTATATTAATTTCTGTTTGCCCCAAATGGGAGGGGGAGGGTAAAATTTGTTCAATGAAATAAAACGTAACGAAGTACTTAATTTAGTAAATCTAGAGAGAAAATGGTCGAAGTACTGCAAAAAGTCCCATCAAAGATTTTTTTGGTGTATAATGTAAGGAATGCGTCCACAAAGAACATACTAAAAGTCTCCATGGGTAGCGCACGAGTTATATCTACAGCGGGGCAAACCTCACTCAAAAAATGGTTCTTTCAAATTATTTCCCCAAATATCAGTTTTAGAAGGAAAATAGTTCAGGACAATTTTGTAGCAGACTCAGTTCGCTACAACTTTCTTCCCATGCAATTTACGTAAGTGCCATAAGTACGGCTGGGGAGAATCCTAAAGAGGAGGTGTTCCAGGGGAGGCATTATAATAGCCATTAATAGGCGATGAAAGTTGACAATATGAATTGCATCGAGTGTGCACAAATGCGTTTAATGAAAATAAAAACTTTTTTCCAAATTGTGCCCCTCCCCTTGTCCCCTCATCATACAGCTTTTCAAATTAACTCTGCGAATAACAGTTCAGCTGGGAAAATGTCAAGTACAATTTTGTAATTTTTATGCAGTAGACTCAATTTGCTACAACTCTGTTATCATATGTACATTTTTTGAAGGTGCTATAAATGATGTGGGGGGCTCATTTTGATTATATTACATAATTTCCTGTTTCAGATTTGAAAAAAATTTGTTTTATTTTGAAATTTTTGATCTCCTTTTTCTTTGTGGTGGTGCCGACGAAGTTGATGGTTGCTCATCCTCAACTGTTGGAAGTCCCTAGATTTTCTTCAATACGTATTTCCCTCGTAAACGTACCGACAAGCCAATTATCTTCAAAAAACAACATTTGGGAGAGCTTCAAACATTTTATGACCAAGGGCAACCCATTCTTGGGCTAATAACTCAATAAGTATAGGTCGTACGACAAAAATGTACACCAACTGATCGTTGATTAATCTAAAGCCCTTTATTTTCGTATAAAATTTTTTCACCTACAACCAATGGTTGCGGAAAAAATTGCAATTAAAAAGTGCCATCACCTCGACTCTTTCTCAAAAATGTGACCACAGAGAAAGACGACTGATTTCCTTTACTCAAGATGTATCATGATTTTCTCTCCCTTGAAAATGTCGATAAGGTCTACGTCAGCTGGTCCAAATGTATTTCAAAAACAATATCATATACTTGATAAACATAGAGATAAATGAGGAATTAAAGCTACAAGTAATGATACAAAAAGCGTATACGCGAAATATTAACCAGGTGGATTTAATGGTTGCGAAATGAAGGAGAGTATTTGCAAATCGTATCAAACGCCACCGACATCGACCCTCTCAAGCGCCCACAAATGTCACGATAAAAATAGTGTCAAACCGAACTGGCGAATTTTCACAAAACACAACATTCCTTCGTCCAATTTCAATAGTCGTCTACGTGAACGTAAAATTATATTAATTTTTTTTTTTTTTTTTTTAATAAATTACAAAAAATTGTTTTCATAAAAAAATTGAAAAAATAGTATCAGAGAATTTCATTTAGCAGAAAAATATAGATTCTTTTAGACACCAAATACGACCCAATTAACCCACATGCCATAATTCGTGACTTCGAAAAAGAAGGCCATTTAGAAAGACAGCAGGTGTTAATGAAACGATGCACACAGGGAGCATTAAACGTACAGAAAAGTTCTCGTATGTTCGACTTACGATTAGCTAAGACGTCGGTAATGGATTACAGCTCGAATTTATCCTGTTCACATATCCTCCGTTATGATGTTTTACGATCGCGCATAATTAGAGCACACGACGCGCCACACTATTTTACACTGGGTAGAAAAATTTCAAGTACACTATATCGTGTTACATGACGATCAGAAAATTATGTCACTGAGTCGCGTCATCAGTGTAAAAAAGTAACGAAACGCCGACAAGACGTTTAATATATAAGTAGTATTTTTATCTTCTCATTAACTATAAACTGAGAAAAGTAGCGCGGGCGCGGAACTGTACACGCTTCGGCTAAAGTTGGTTTTCAAAATTCTGGCTCGTATCCAATCATATAGGAGAAAGCAACAGAATGCACATTTCTCACTACAATAAAATGTGTGGAAAAAAAATAGAATGAACGGTATTGAAAATGTGCATTGACTCCGTTCTTCAATGAGAGCTCGAAATTTGCGAATTTTTTTCCTTTCTAAGATCCTTACTGGAACCCTTGAAATGTGGATTCGATAGGATCGTTTACATAATCAGTGTTAGGGAATCTTGATTCGTCTGCCAGAAGAATGTAAATAAGGGCTTATGTTATATTAGGGTCGATGTCACGTTGCCATCTTAAGTTATTGAATTATAACATAATTAAGTTGATAAATTTTAAAGCATGTTTTCCATTTTCTGATAAACTGATGTACCTCATAAGTGGAGTCAGGCATGTAACCAATATATAGGCTAGAATAATTCAATCTTACCTTCAAATACTGCTTTAATTATCAGCACATAAGTTCATAATATGAACGGAGACTAGAGGCATACTCTGGTAACACAAAAAATCTACTCATCAGAGCATATTGAATTGTTTTAATTTCTGCAATCAAAGAACGAATAATAACTTGGAATGAGGAAAATCTAATACAAATACATGAAGTAAAAAAATTAATATTATCAATACGAAGGAATCATCGTAGTAATAATTTCAATGCACTGTAGTTAGGACAACAAGTAGGGTAAAATAATTCCAGCTAAGAATTTGATGCCCTATGATAACACAATCGCTACGTTCAACTTTTATTTCATCCTGTCGACTCCACTTTATTGCCCAAGTTCGAAATTTTAAATCAAAAGGAAAACGCCTCAATACAATTTCTATTGGAGCTGTTAACTCAAAAAATATTAGTACAAACGAAATCACTAATACAATCGGAAATTTGGAAATATTCCAAAGTTTTTTCGAGTAAACAAGCGAAATATGTTTTTTCAAGCTATAGAATTGTACCAAACGTGTTTGTAGGTATTTATTTCATTTCCATTAATTTTTTTCTCAATATGAAGTTGATATAGAAATGTTGAATAGATTGAATTTCGAATTAGTACATAATTAGGTTGATGTTTTTTTTTTTTTGGTTTCAATCGACACGATATGTAGAGCTAGTTTTGTTCATAAATTCACGTTCAAAGTAATATACTGAATTTCTCAAAAATATAGCTGTAATTAATGAAAACAAAATTACAAAAATTTATAGCACAATATAAATTCTCTATAACAAGAACTTTTAAGCAGATAACAAACGCATGTAACGATTTCAGTAAAGCCACAGTTAAAAGGAAAAATTCAATAGAAATTCCTAAACATTGAAATTATACCGAGAATTAAATGGTTGGAATAAGAAATTACATTTATATTACGGTCTATAGCTCTTTTTACGCATTATTTCCCCATTTTTCTCGTAATACATTCAACGAAAAATTATGCACGTACCGAAGAGATTGTATCATGGAAACGCAAGTTATCACAGTTTTCGATGGATAAGAATGATGCTGGAACACTCGAAGAACTTATTTGATTTCACTTCGCAATAGATGTG
Organism: Phenacoccus solenopsis; assembly: GCA_009761765.1. Lineage (NCBI taxonomy): Eukaryota > Metazoa > Arthropoda > Insecta > Hemiptera > Pseudococcidae > Phenacoccus > Phenacoccus solenopsis. The sequence continues at coordinate 23,801,775 of CM019756.1, forward strand.
GAAAAACAAAAAGTTATAATTTGTTCGTAAATTGAAATAAGATTATTTTAGCATTACTTCCTTCGATTTCAACTTCTTTCAAGTTTTTCCTTATTTCTTTTTTGATTTGATTCTTGAATTGTTCTGAAAATCTAAATAAAAACCTGAAGCACAGTTTGACGTTGCCAAATATTACATTTTTAAAAGAGGAAAATCGACGTTGCCGTTAACCATAATGTATAAATTACTCGATAGGAGTGCTTAAGGATAAGGCATGTGCATCCTCATCGAAAACTTTTTTTTTTAAATCAAACGAAAAAAAAACTACATTTTCTCCCTCCCACTCGTTCAAGAGTACATTTCTACAAATAAATCAGTTCAAAATTCAAAGTTCAAAAATCACTAAATTTGGATGATGGTAAATTTTGATAGGAACTGAATATTACGCACATTAACAGATAATGAAGAAGATTTAGCGAACATCCATATTTTTCAAGAAATATACGCGTTTATTATGAAGGTTTTAGGTTTACGGAATGTACCTAGATATTTCCTATACCATCGCCATAAATATGCATATTTATAATGGTAAATAAATACGCATACTCGCTGAGAACGTATAGTGAATATGAAAATGTTCACTGAAACCATTTCAGTTGATTTATAAAACAACAATCAAGTTATTATGAGTATCCCATAAAAGTTAAAATGCTGATTTACCTAAATTTGGAATTGAAATGTACATATACAAAAATTATTCCAAGAAATACTAGGTGCCTAGAGCTTTATACGATAAAAAAAGCAAAAGAGAATATAAAAGCAACATACAAAAAAATAATAAGATAGGAGACTGATTATAATAATTTCCCATGATAATTATGATGAAATTATTGAAATGAGTCGTATTCGTGTCATAAAGATTTATTTTATATCACCATCAAGCGAAACAAGGGCGTTGTTTCATACGTACAAAAATATACAAGCACTTAAAACTGATGACTATTTAAATTACAGTAAAAAATATTATGTTAGGATTAAAAAATTACAAAATTAGAATTACAACATTTTAAAGATATTTATAATGCGATGAACGAATTTTTCTTAAATTAAAAAATGACTATAAGTGAAAAAATTAAACATTTTCTATAATTCTGTTTTGACATTTTGATCATCAGATTTATCACTAATGGAAGCTGTATCACCTTTTTGGCTAGTGAGATCTTCTTCCAAACAAGAGTCATCATACCCTTTAAGCGCTTTCTCCGAACATAAAAATGTTTTTAAAGATTTTTGATCTTGATAATTATAATACCAATCTTCAATATCACTTTCGTAATCTTCCAGAAGAGTTTCACACTATTTAAAAAAATTGATTTGATGAAAACCATTGAAAAATAATACAATAAAAAAAAGTAAAAAATTACCCGAGTTTTCATATTAGTTATCTCCACAGAAGGTTTATCCCATAATTCATATGGTATACCCAAATCAACTTTTACTCCCTTATCCCTATAAAAAAAATCGGTAAGTATTAAATGTAAGCAATTCAGTGAGGATCTACTTGCGACACAAAATTACACAAAAAATTGAAATCATAATTATTACAACTAGAATAAATGAAAATTCAACATACACAAGCCCATGTAACGTTTGAAATGTTTGACTCATTCCTTTAGCGAACCGAGTGCTGTCCTTTCGTTCTTTATGGATATTATACTCCAAAATTTTTTCACATACTCCATCCAAGCTTTCCAGTAATCGCAGTTCACTGTATAAAGAACAGAAGAAAAATAATAAAACGTCGTGAGTAATGATACCGCAACAATTTACGATTAACAGTGTAATACTAACGATTTTTCGTATTTCTTTCTTTTCTTTGGTTTGACATCATCGACAGAATATCCTATCTCCAACACATCGCTCGTTTTGCCCGTTTCTTGTAATCGATTTTCCAGTTCGACAGCAAGTATTTTACAAGCTGAAATTTCACAGTAAAGTATGTATTCGATAAAAACATAGTTTAGGCAAATAATTACGAGTTGATTTACTTTCACATCGGTTAGCATACATAACACCCTCATCTTCTTCACTGCAAATAGCAGAATAAATTGAAATACACCACACTAACGCCGTGAGAACAAACATTTTTCATCTTCTAATATATTCTATAAAAAATAATTTTTTGCCGACACTAAAGTAAAGTTATAACATAACGTGGCTGTTACCGGCTGCTACCACGTCTTGTTTCCATACTTTAATACACGAGGCAGAACAGAAAGTTCAAAAAATGGGTGAGTATGAGGTAATTCAATTCATTAATTTTTATTATTTAATATCCATTAATTATTATCAAAAAATTAGTGATGTCAGTAGTATCGATATTATCGACGATAATATCGATAGTTTTACTTTTTTACGATAAACGATATTACCGATAGTCAATGGCAAACTATCGATATATCGGTATTTTCAAAATTATCAGTAAAGCATCAGCCCCATTGCGATGCTGATACTTGAATTTCCATATTTGTAACTCAAATTTCATCAAAAATTAACTATGTACCAAGTATCATCATAAAAAACAATATTGTATCATTAGTTTGAATTATTTACTTCATAAATTAAATAAATTTTCAATAAATTCAAATGTACCAAGCATAAAGTACGAGTATTAGTGTATTACAATGATGCTTACAGCTTAGTCGCTTTTCACTTGATAGCGTCATTAGCGTCCATAGTAAAATAAAAACCAGAGATGTTAACCGTAACCATAACCATAACCCATAACCTGAAAAAACCTGATCATTTCAGTAATTAACCATCATTAATCCACTCTTTTCTGAAATATATGTAACCCTAACCCAAACCACAACATTCCTCATTCATAAACAGAACCCATAACCTGAAATTTTTTTTCATTTTTTCGGGTTTTTAAGGGTTTTCTCAACTTTCCATTTTTAGTATTTTTTTGGTCATTGTAAGCCCTTCTGTGCGTAAATCACCCGTAATAACTAATTTAATATTTCCATTATTTTCGATTCTTGTTATTATTAGCTGTTGGCTTATATTTCGTTTTTTGTATTCTTTGTATTTTTTTTTTTGGGGGGGGGGGTTAATCAGTACTGTTTCAGTAATTAAAATATAAAAAATGAACAAAACGTTATAATTTTATTAATTATTTTACTGATTCATTGTTGAATTGATTAAAGAATTATTTTCTACTCATAAATTATATTCAAAGCAAAATGTCATGTGCCAGGCTGCCAACCCAGTAGATACCCACCACCCAGTACCCATTTCAAATTCAAAATGAAAAACTTGTGAGAAATTGAAAAGAACAATAGTATTGATAGGTATATTGAATTGAGGAATGACCCAACCAATCAGCAAGTTGGAATGTGGTAAATTTACCTCAACTAACTCGTAAAATAGAAACAGAAATCAGCTGATGATTGAAATCACAAACGAATTTTAGTCGTTCACTGAAAACTGAACGATATTATTTAGGAAGGTAGAAATGAAACTACCTACATTTTATCACATCCTAGCGTTATGATTGGTCATTACGCACGTAATATATGACCAATTAGAACATAGACCAGTCATTGTAAATACTCTATAATACGTGCGTGCATCGTGCGTAAAAAATCCTTTTTCGGTTTTTGGAAATCATTTATTTGAAACCAAAAGTCAATTAAATGTTCTTGAATCTGGAAAGAATCCAATATCCATAAAAACGAATAACAAAAAAGAAATTTTCAATTCATAAGTCATAATTTAAATAATAAAGAAAAAGATTTTTGCGCTGAACGTCAACTAATCAATTGCTGGACGTACGGTATAGCTAAAGCCTAAATTATTCAAAAAACAAATAAAATTTTGAAACTTTACGAAAAAGAACATTCAAATACTCAGAGCAGAATTGAACATCGACATATAACTTTCGAGTCCTACTTGTTAAATTTTTTTCACCTCCAACAAAAATTCAAGAAATCTTATGGAAAGTCTGATAAATTATGAAATTATGTAAGTAAAATTTGAATTTATGTGGCCCTTCACTCGGATGCTATCGCCTATCAGCCACCTCTGCCCCTCCTTCTCTTTGGCCTGATTATGCTATTGAATTCAAATCATAAACAAGGAAACCCAAAAATTGGAAACACATTCAAATATAAAAATTTTTCAAAAATGATGAGAAATAAAAACAGGAGAAAAAATCAAAAATGAGAAAAATTTTTATTGACTTTTTGAATTTATTTTCAGTTTTTATAACGAGTACCCTTCAGAAAAAAAAATATTTTACCAAAATTTCAAAAATTACACTATTCTGGGCATAATCAACTGCTTAGGGTCCTGCAATTCATGCATTATACCATAATTATACCAATTAAAAACGAGAAAAAACATTCCATTAAATAATATTTTATTAAAATTTTAAAAGCTGCGTTCTAGAAGCTCCGCGGCCTAGTAAAATAATCATATTTATAAAAATAAAAAATAACAGGCTTAAAAACCGTTACTATAACTTGATAAAAAATAACATCGCTACAAAATAATTACAAAAATCTAATTAAAAATGAGTAACATAAACTTCTATAATGCATTAATTGAGCGTGCGTTTGCACTCATCGCAGTTGACTCGCAAGTGAAATGAAATTATACGAAAATGTCGTTCAAGCGGTTCCTCATAATTTATTATGCCCGTTCTAAAAACTAGTGATTATTTTCTTTGTATTATTCATCAATTTTCAATTTTTTCCCAAAGCTTTTTCACAAAAAGTGAAAAAAAATCATGATCTCGTCCAGCTTCGCAAAAAGTGTCATGGATCAGGTTCACGCTGCAAACGAAGAAATATACGAATTAAAAATGAAATAAAAATAACCTGAAATAATATTAACATGAAAATCTTACTCCACGTTTCCGATCACTTGGGTAACCTTCATCGAAGATAATGAAAGACGTTCTAACATTTTCAAGCATATTTCGATTTTAACCATTTTTTGGTTTTTGAAACTCGATACGTAAAACGATGCTCTGAAAAAAATCATTATAATATAAATGATAAATATCCATATAATTTATTTTCACGATTGATGCATTACTTACATTCCCTTCAATAGTTTAATATCGTATGATAGTATGGTGTTGGTGAAATTTTCAGCAAATTGTTGAGCGAAAATAATATCTGGCGATATTATATGTAGTAAATGTACTACGTCATTGACTTTAGAACAAAAGAGATCCAATTTTGGCTTATATTTACGTATTATAGGCCCCACTGATATTTTCAATACTTCATCACCTATACATAATGGTAATAAAAATATTACATTAATAAATTTAATACGTAGTTGGTAAAATTTTCTAATTAGTTCATCGCTTACCTTGAGCAGCTTTCTTTTTTAATTCTTTATCTTCTACATAATCAAAACAAAAATACGATAAATTAACAATTTTACAACGAATAACTTTTATCAAAAAAATTTCCCCTCACTCACCTATAATAGGCTGCTTAGGAATGAAATGTAATTCAGCATTACACGAATTTCCACGACCGTTGAAAATTATCTTCAACTGTAAACGATTCCATAACGCATCAAAAATCCATTCATCGGACCTAATTGATTTGATACTCCAATGAGGGATTTCCCTGTGAAATAAATTGATGAGTTTTGGAACATGCAATTTCGCAGATAAAAGAGAAGAAACAGGACATAATTTCAGGCAAAGGCTTATTTAATAGGAAATGTTTTAGATTCCTGCCATTAAACAACACGTTGAAAGTCTATTTATTCGCAGGTAAAATTTTTCAAGGGAGCTGGTACCTAATTCAAGTAAGGTAGGATTAAAAATATTGCGTATTCTCTATACTTGTTTCATCCATCAAAAACTATGTCCAGATGATTTCTTTTTTTTTGTTATTTATGATATACATCGTTTCAAATCTTTAGGATGGGCTGGCTGGTACCTCAGTGAGCAAGGATAGAGTGGAGCAAATAATATAATCATTATCTCTGATCTAAGTTTTAAAAATTAAGTTATAATTGAATTCTTTTTGTTACAGATTTAATCCAGGTATCGAACCTTTGAATATGAGTATTATCTCTGATATCTTAGCTCTACAAAAGTACACTAAAACTTAACTTTTTTGTTCTGGGGGCTGATATTTCAGTAAATAATGGCAGAGTGGTGCAAGTGATATAACTATCATCTCTGATGCATTGACTCCACAAAAGTATGTTGAACGTGATTTTTTTTTTACAGATAATAAATCCAGATAATGAATCTTAAATCGTTCTGGGACTTTAGTGAACAAAAGCAGAGTGATGCAAATAATACAAATAGGCCTCCCTTTTTTTGATAGAGAATATATACTGGTGTCGAATCTTTGAAGGGGGCTGGTACCTCAATGATCAAGAATAGGGGCAACGGACATGTCATAATTTCATCTCTAAGATTCCATTCATTTAAAAAACCAATGTCTCCATTGCCACCAAGAAGTACTTGAAGGAACAAATCTTGGCTCTATAAAATCCCCTTTCTATCGATCACGCTTGAAGTTAAGGACATTAGAGAGCCAGAGATGCTAGGATTGGTAAAAAGGCGTTATTTATTTATTTTTATTTTCATACAAAATTATACCTGATGAAAAATGATGTTTAAAACATATTTTAAACACAGTTTTAAACATGAAAATTCCAAATGCGATTTTATTTTAAAAAAAATGTAAGCAGCAATGCCGCATTACTAGAGCTGAGTTTTTAACTGAGGCTTGTTCAGGTTTATAAATAACATTACTAAACTCCGCCCAATATGAAGCCTGTAAACTTCTACCTTATCCCTTCCAAAACCAGTTAAGAAGTTGAATTTAGAACATATGTGATGTGGAATAAAGAAATGAGGTTAGGGTGGAAAATTCGTTTTTGAGTTAATGGTGGTTTTGGGTACTTTTGGTCATTGAAAAACGATTGAGAATGGTCATAGACCGCTAGGAGGTTTGCACCACCCTTAAAAACGCAATTTGAACAAAATGTTGTATTTTTTCTGGCAATCAGCTTTTTTTGAAATGACAAAATGAGATTAAGGTAAACAGTAGAATCGGAAAATGAGATTCAGAAAAAAATTCTGTTCAGAAACAAAAAAATATATAACATTTTTTTTTCATTTTTCATCAAGTTTCACGAAGGTACGAGGTATACGTTCAGTGTTCCACAAAAAAATGTAAAAAAATTGTCACCAAAAAGTATGTAGTCAAACTTTAAACCTGATTTCCCAGAAAAGTGATTTTTACCCTTAACCTCATTTTCTTATTCCACATCACATACGTGGTATGTCTTACCATGCAGTAATGATATGAACACATATTTCTCAAATTATGAGTACTTGAGGTTCCTCAAATTATCTTCAAATTGCTGAGATCCGCCATTTTGGATCTATGTATTTTGATATTCTGAACTAAGCCTACAGACGAAGTTTGACTTTCCTAGCTTGATTAGGAGAGGAGATATAGAAGATTCATGAAATTTTCCTATAGTAATTTCTCCTCCAAAAGCGTTTTATTTGCTCTAACTCCCCTCCAAATTTACTAGGGAAGTTAAAATCAGAATAAGTTAGTCAATTAGACTCATTTCATCATATGACACTACAATAAAACATTTTCAACATTTCGTGTACCCCCACCACATTTTGAGGTTAATAACTTCTCTAGTATTGGAATAATCGAAATTCGATTAATCGATTAATCGAATAATCGATTATTCCGAACACTATTAATTTACATGTTGTGATCTGTATCTCTGTCTGTCTATGTGTTTGTCTATCCATGCATCTGAAGAACGGAACCTAAGCATGATAACATTTAATACATACAACTGCGCTGCAACCGTTCGTCGTGATTCGCGAAGTTGTAAATTTTTTCGGTTATCACGAATAGTCTGTTGTGCGCTATACATGATATAAGCTGGCATCAATTCGAATTTATTCGAGTTCTTATTTTCCCAAAAGAATATAAAATATTGACTTCTACAAAAAATTCAAGTCCCCAATTTTAACGTTCAACAATTATAAATTTCCCAAATTTTCAAAACACCTGGGGGAAGGTCGCAGCCCATTCCCCCTTACTTACGCCCCTGTATGTCCTGATCTTTTATTATATAACCAGCATAAAAAATACGCTTCAAAGTACCGTTTCACTAATCTCTTCAAATTATCTAATACTTTCAATTTTTCTTCTTCAAAACGAGGATCAATTTCATTCATCTGTTGTAAAATAACAAACAAAATTTACATCAAAATAAAATCCAATATTTTCCCTAAATAAATCGTTCAATTACCTGAATTTCTTGAGAGGCAATAGATTTAACGCTGTCTTCGCTACTTTCCACCACTTGGATTACTTCGGGCGAAGAATTTTTAATAATTTCCAACGACGACCCATTACCAGCTGGAGTGACGACTTCATTCTCTTCCTGACTAATACACATTGTTAAATCGCCGGTAATATTAGCCGCTTTTAAATTACTAGCGTCACATTCGGCTATCATGCTGCTCGTGTTTTCGCATTTATGAGACGTTTCTAGAATTTTCTCATTGTCGTCATCATCGATGATTATTTTCGAGATATCGTTAATCGAAGAGATATTCGTACGAATACCGTCGTTATTGTTTTCAGAACACACTAATGAAATAATCTCTTCGACTTCCTCTCGCACCGCAGCCATGATTTCATGATTCGTATTCGCCGCGACAAACTGACAAGAAATTTCTTGCACGGTGGGAGGAGTTGCTGTGGTATCTTGCGAGCCATTATCGTTTTCAATCGTGCAATTCAACGGTAACTTTTCCGTCGAAATTACGCTTTTATTTTCAACATCTTTGACCACTTTGGATCCTCCTTTTTGTTCAACTATTCCGATATTTCCGTCATCTTTCGTTGCTTCATCGACTTTATTCGCAGAAATATCCACGATTTCGGGATTTTTTTCTTCGAACGAAACGAATAATTCAACCTCTCTCGTACCATCTACGGTTTTATCCGCACGAATATCTTTGACGGTAATTTCTCGATGATTCTGATGCGATACTGCGGTCAATTCCATTTCTTTCGTAACATCGATAGTCTTATTCGAACATGTACTCTTGAGTGGAATTTCTTGAGAATTTTGATTCGATATGTTTGTAAAGTCCATCTCTTTCGTAACATCGATAGTTTTATTCGACGAAATACTCTCGACGGGTATTTCTCGAGTAAATTCCGCGTTTTTTGCACCATCGTTGGTTTTCTCAGGAGAATTACCTTTGGCGTGTATTCCTTGCGAATTTTCTCCTAAACCTGAGCTCAATTCCATGTCCTTCGTACTATCGTCGGTTTTATTTAAGCAAGTATTTTTATGCAACGCTGTTGTCAATTCCATTTCTTTTACCGCATCGTTGGTAGTATTTTGCGAAAGACATTTGACGAAAGTTTCATGCGTCGTTTTATGGAATGCATTAGTAATATCCATATCTTTTGATACGTTGATAGTATCGTTTACAGAGATATTTGAAGTATTTCCCACAGTTCTATCATCATCGTTAGCTACGATGATAGATTTTCGAGAAAGTGGTGCTGTTTTAGTAGGCACCGCGATAGGTATAGAACTTTTTTTCGCGGATAATGGAACACGAGTTTCTTTTATAGGTTGTGCATCATTTGAAGAATCTTTTGCGGGTTTAGGTGCAAGAATATCGGAAGTATTATGTTTTTCAGGTTTGCTAGTCATTAATGATACGTCGTGAACGAGTTCATCTTCTTGATTACGTTGTGGGGAACTTGATTTGTTTTCATTATTTTCAATATTATCCAATGTTTCTTGATTCCCTTAAAAAAAAAAATGTAAGAACGTAAGGAGCCATGCCATATTACTGGAGTTTGTTCAGATTTGCAAATAACGTTGGTAATCCCTTCACCAACTCTGAAAATCCCTACTCTATCTCTTCCATAACCGCTTAAGAAGTTAAATTTACTTTGATTCAAATTCAAAAATATGGTCATAAAATAACCATACATGTAATGAACTTTTTAAGTTGATTTGATAAGAAGATTTAAGAAATTTCATGACTCAAAACTTCCTCAAAAAGTATTTTTTTTGCTTTAACTTTCCTCCCAATTCACTTAGGAAGATAAAATCAGAATCAGGTTGGGTCGTTCGTGAACGCGTTCACTTTCAGTTCATTTTGAAAATAAAATTATGACGTTCAGTTCATGTTCATACTAAAATTTGTTCGTTCAGTTCAGTTTACGTTTATTTAAAAAAATAGCTAGGTTCAGTTCAAGTTCGCGTTCGTAGTTATTTTGTTCTCGTTCAGTTCAGTTCGTGACAGAAGTTCACGAACGTGAATAATTTTCACTGCGTTCACGAAAAAAAAAAAAAAAAACAATAGCATGGCTTTTAATGCTTTTACATATCATGTTCATTTTTGAGAGAAAAACACGTTCAGTTCGGTTCACATTTATGGCCAAATCTCGTTCAGTTCAGTTCACGTTCATGGTCAAATCTCGTTCAGTTCAGTTCACGTTAATTCAATAAAAGATGCGTTGAGTTCACGTTCGCGTTCTGCTTAATTCTGATTTCGTTCAGTTCAGTTCACGTTCATTTTGGTGGAAAAGGATTTTTGTTCAGTTCAAAAGTGAACGACCCATCCCTCATCAGAATGGGATAGCCATTTGGGTGCATTCTATCATATGAAGCAAGAATAAAAAATTTTCGACCTTTCGTGTATCCCCTCCACTTCTTGGGTCAATTACCAACCCCTCCTCCCTTCCAACATTATGTGTGAAGGTGAATTCGGGATAATGTATGCTTCTCACCCCCTCTCCAAAATTTGCACGGATGGGGGGGGGGAGAATTGGACAGGTGGGGTTCAGCTCCGCTATTTGGGATATTTTTAGTTCATTTAAAATTTTATTGGAGTATGTATATTACTTCCCTAGACTTTTTTTACGAATCAATAAAAAATATACAGTGCGCCCAATTAATTCGGGTACAACCAGTTCAAGAAACTGTTGAATAATTGAATAATTTCATGAAATGTATGTACCTATAATATAAAATCAAAATAGAAGCTAGTTTTCACAAAATTATTCAATCATTCAACAATTTCTTAAATTGGGTTACCTGAATTAATTGGACGCACGGTATAGTAGTTGACATTTTACATTAAATTTATTGTAAATAATTTAGGACTTGAAATAATTTATATTTTGAAAAACAAAAGTTATGGGTGTTGGGAAGAATAAAAATTAAAAAAAAAAAATTCATGAAATATTTCGTCACCAATTAACCCCACATACAAAGTTAGACCTCTCTAAGTTGATTTGGCGAATAAATAGGGAAAATTCAAGAAATTCCATGACTTAAAACTTCCTCAAAAAGCAGTTTTTTGCTCTAACCTCCCTCAAAATAAACTCAACTCTTTCATATGACATCAAAACAAAAAATTTGAGCAATTTCCCGATTCTCCAGCCCCCCTCAAAATTTGAGTGATCCGCCATTTTGAAATTTATCAAAAAACAAAAAAAGAACCTCTGTGCATTTTCAAGAAGAATCTCTCACCAAGTTTTGAGCGAATTTTATGAATACCCGCCTGCGTTACGCGTGGGAAAAAATATATATACCAAAAAGCTGAACATTTGCCAGATGACTACAAATGGTCCGAAACGCAAAGATTTGAAGACCCTTCTCTCGACCCTCCCTTCCAAAACAGGTAGGCTGTAATAGCTATAGTTATTATGTTAAAAACTCAGCTAAAAATCATTGTGTCAAAAACGCCTCCAGTTTTGATGATCCCGACTTTATTTTGGAGGTGTATTGGATGAGGTTTGGGTGTTAGTGACCAAGAAATCATTTTTGACTTTTTTCTCGGATTTTTAAGTAGAGTCTCAAAAGTTCTAAAATCGCCGCCACAGCCTCTTATCTTGTTTCAAAAAATGTTATAACTGTTTAACGTTGACTACTACAATTTTTTAAAAAATTCAACCCCAAAATTTTAAGTTTTTCTCGAAAAAGTGATTTTGGTCACCAACATCCAAACCTTATTCCATGACATACAACGCGCGTAATTGATTTATTACACATGTTGGTTCACTACGCTAGACCTAGTCGCAGGTTTTATCCAAATCCCCTTAAAAAAGCAGAGTAAGCAAATTGTAGCTTTCATGTATCGAAGAGAGTATCTTCAGTTCACACGTGTACCATTTGGACCAGCGCAAAAACTCCCAAGAGCTAATTTATATAATTCTGAAATAATGTTATAACTTGAAACTGTACGTTTATTTATATTTCTAATCAGTTTTATGATATAATTTGATAAGAAATTGGAATAAGAGACAATTCTACATATTTTTAATATTGATTTCAAACTCATGCAAAACGAGTTTTAGCAGATTTTTGCGTTGATGTGTAAGTAATTATTTGGGCGCACAGTATATTAAAAAAAATAAAATAAAAGTCTTCCAACTGATTGATGCAGATAGCGCTGACAGCTACCCTTTTAAAAAAATGATCTTAGATCTTTTTTTTGAAAATTTAATGATCTACATCAGATCAGATCAATTTCCATATGTATACAGATTCCGATATACAACATGGGTACCATCAACACAAATATAAACATACGTACATGGGACTATTATTTCGTGTTTATACGATGTTGCCAATAGTTAAGTTGTTCACCTGTTACTCGAGTCAGTCATGCTATACCGAGTGACTACTTCGGATAGCCGGAGTAATAAAGTTATATCTCAAAAAAGTGGATTTTCATATTTTTACATTTTTTGTCTCACGTCAGTTAGTTATGCTTTATCAAAGAGTCATACCTCAAATATGAAGATCTGTAAGCTGTATATGTTTTTTTTTTTCATCAAAAACTATAATCATACGAAAAACTTACCAGGAATTTCATCATAAGAATTATAAACATCATAACTTACCAGTTATTATTTCCTTAGCGCATGTCTTTTCATATGCGATATTCACATCAACATTTTTTATTTCTTGAACTTCGGCTCTATGGTGAGCGTTGTCAATACTGATGACAGTAGATTTTTCCTCTCTGATGAGAAACGATTTTATATTTTGATTCTCAACGTATGACTGAGGAAACACGCTTTTTCTGCGGTCATTTCGGACCATTTGTTCAATATTAGTGTTACTTTCATCACTGCATGAATCGTTAGTTAATGAACGACGTTTAACAGTCACAACATCTTGTTCTTCGGGATCGATCATTTCAGAACTCAATCTTTTGACAGCTGGTTCTAAAAATAAATTTTGATATTTTATAAACGAAACATTGAAAATATTTTTGTAAAACTGGGTGCAAAAAATCATTACTATCTCTGAGAAATATTTCCGATTTTCTGACAATTATTTGCTCCGGTGATGTAGGCTCTTGGCAGTCATAAAGAGTTTCTTCTTCGACACTTGTTTCAGCTTCTTGAGTGAAAATCTCGGACTGACTTGTGCGCATTGTTTCGGTTATAAGGCATGGTAACGCTTCAGTTGTTTCCATGCTGGACGATTCCAATATATCTTCGTCAAAATGTTGAGACTCTGAACCAAGCTGTACGTTTTTAGTCAAATTTAGCGGGTAACAATTTTCGATTTCCGATTCATACTCGGTAATTTCGTGTGGGGCGATCATATTTGTCATATCCATGCTGGAATCACCGGCGCTCATTTTACCCGGCGATGGTGCTCCTCTGCTCACATTGAATAGATCAACTTGAATAACTTCGACATTTTCATCATTCACTTTATGTTTGGAAATATTCGGTGATGACTGACTTGTGCGCATTGTTTCGGTTATAAGACATGGTAACGCTTCAGTTGTTTCCATGCTGGACGATTCCAATATATCTTCGTCAAAATGTTGAGACTCTGAACCAAGCTGTACGTTTTTAGTCAAATTTAGCGGGTAACAATTTTCGATTTCCGATTCATACTCGGTAATTTCGTGTGGGGCGATCATATTTGTCATATCCATGCTGGAATCACCGGCGCTCATTTTACCCGGCGATGGTGCTCCTCTGCTCACATTGAATAGATCAACTTGAATAACTTCGACATTTTCATCATTCACTTTATGTTTGGAAATATTCGGTGATTTGGCGAGTTCGATATTTGAATTAAACATCGATTTATCACGAGAATTTCTGTAATAATGAACGTGGATGGTTAAAATAAATCAGTGAATTATAATGAAAATTTGCATAAAAGAAAACATACTCGCTAAGCGATGACTGATAGGAATCCGAGGAAATGGAGAAACGTTCATCATATGCAGGGGTGTGTAAAAGAGTCAAACACTCAGCCCCAGCTTCGAATTCTCTGCAAAAATTGTATATTGTGAAAATAAATAAAGAACTTTTTATCATTGTTTTCTTTTCCTTTGGAAATGGGATATTTACTTTATTTTGTTAACACAAGCAAAACTAACTCGACGCTTGTGAGTGTCTGTAGTGGTGGTTTCTTCTTCATCGTTGTTGGGAATCAGTTGACTTAGATCTTGTAATGGTTCACGGGCACGGAGTGGTTTCAGAATCTGAAAAGGAATGAGTTAAAATACTTGAAATGAGGATGCGCAGTTGAAGTAATATATCCAATTCATACTCACAGAAGATTTACGAGAAGTCATTTTTTTAAATGATAAAACTGGGAAGATTTTTTTTCAACTGATTGAGTTATGCATGCATATATTTTACATATTTTCATTCATTACTTCAGCCAAACACAATTCATCATTTTTCTACTACACATCTTCAGTACGTTTAAGTTTTATCAACATCAACACAACGTTATTTCAAATTGGCGGTAGAGCGTTTTTCTCTCCTTTTGTTTTCATTCGGTTCCGTCAATGCGAACGTATAAAGCGCCTCTTGTGGAAGAAAAAGAAATTGTTAATAAAAAATTTGACAGTTTTTTTTTTCTTGATATTTTCGGATTTTTCTTTTTAAAAAATAAGCAATGATAAAATTTAAACTTTTGCGGAAGTATTATCTTTGAAATTAGAAAAAACTGATGAGAAAAACCCAAACAATAAGAAAAAAAACAGAAACAAAATATCCAAAAAAATAAGGTCAATTAACTTTGACTTAAAAAGTTTGAAAGTTAAAAGCCAAAAAAATCTTCTGTTGATGAATTCCAAACTTCGTAAAAATTTCTGAAATTAAAATTTCAAATTTTCGAAGTTTTTTTATAATTTTTTTGAAAACTCTGCAGTTAAATTCGTAAATAATTGTTTTATTGAATGTTCATCGAAGTTACTCTTGAGAGGTAATATTTACAATTCATTCAACGTACTGTGTACTTTATAAAACACGAACATCTTTGAACAAAACATGTACTTGAAAAAAGTTTATAGTGAAATTTACCGATGTTTTTGTTTAGGTTTTCGAGCATCGACTGTTTTGATAACAAGTAAAGTTATTCGAAATCATGAAACGAGTATTAATCGTACAGCCACAAAACACTTTCCCGAAAAAAGAAGAAACTGTTACCGTCGAAGGGTTTAATTTTAACCGGGAGTTATTGAGCATCGCCGATTTAATAAAAAATGCGTTCTCCAGCTTAGAACAGAAAATAAATTCATTGGATAGTAAAATTAATTCGGTATCTAGTGTATGCAGTAGTATACTGTATCACACTGAAAATGTTATCAAAGGAAACAAATCCTCATTTTCTCAAAGCTCAGTAAAATGTTGTCAAGAACTATCCAATAAAATTGAAAGCGTAAACAAGATTTTAAATAGTATTACCGATGTCGTTCAACTCTTGACGGTAGAATCGGTGTCACAAAAACAATCTTTGAATCAAGATATGTAAGTAAAATCGTAGGAAACTCGTGCTTCTACGTTGCGGGATTTGAAGAAATTGTTCCCTGTTTTTCCAGATTTTCAGCCCCTGTGGTATTGGTTCCAAATAAAGTGCCACCTCTTGTAGAAGCTCAAGTTTCGTTGGATTCAAGCTTCCAAGTGATATCTTTGAATTGCGAACAGGATTATCCAGATGGTAGTTGGTTAGGGGATGAAACTCAGGTGGAATCTCGAGTCAGAGTTCCCATCACTCCTGGGTAAAAATATAACCACATTTTTGCGTTGATTTTGATACATAGGATTCATAATCTTAGATATTATTTTTCACAGAGAACTTTTGCATATAAATACGCATTGCTTGACTCCAGAAAAGATGGCTTTGACGTTACTAGATCATTTGTTTCCAAGAGAAGTTTTGGCCGTCTCAAATCTTACAGGAAAGGGAAAGCATGGGAAAAAGCAGTTAGACCCCTTACTGGTAAGTTTCACAAAATAATTTATTTTGTAAATAATTCAGTATTGTACTAAAAATGTTATTCGAATTGTCACAGATATACGGAATTCGCTGTCATTTACTTCACAGATTTGGGATTAGTGAAAAAGATTGGTTTAGAATTAAACAAAATATGGACTCCAAGTGTCGGACAGTTTGGCGAAGAAAACTCAAAGGGCTTCCTATTGGAACTAATCGAGTGAGCATAATGCCAAAAATGCCAATTTCACGTTGAATTTTACAATAATTCTTTTTCCTTCGTTTTACAAGGCTGATCAAAATAGTAAGAAAAAGCACGAAGAAAATCAAAATAACGATGTGGATTTGAACACCGGTAATTTTACTTGCGATTCGTTGTTCTTCGCTAATGGCTTAATTTCGGAAAATGAAATCATGGAAGATATCGAAGAAGAAGACGAAGAATTGGAGGAAGAAACCGAAGTAAAATATTCCTCATATTCTGCATTCTAGAAATGTACTCGATGTTGTATGTATCAACATTTTCTATTTTAGATCATACAAATAGCTGACGGAATGCTGCAAACGAATTTCGATACGACTACAAAATTTACGAATTGTGGAAACAGTGACAAATTTTTAAGCGATAGTTTTAGCACTGTAAGTTTCTACGTCTGTATGATCTAAGGAAATAGCCGAAATTATGCAATGTACCGAATTTTCTTCTTCAGAGTTCACTGTCGAAAATGGACGAATCCGATGATTTTGATGTTTGCAGAGAAAACCCTTTGAACATACTTACCAACGAAGAATCCGTTACTGTTTTAAACTCTCATTCACCGGTTGATGAAAATGAATTCATTTTATCTTAAGTTGAGAATGTCTTTTATGTAACGGAAAAATTATGTTTCTTAGATTTTTTATTACGCATTATAGTGTAATGCATGTAAGGGGAAACAGGCAGTTGTTCGTAACGACATTTATTCGTTATGTAGAGCCCCAGGTATTTGCTAAGACATTAGATCGCTACGATAATTGTTCGCTATTTGAAAATTAATTATTTAAACGTTGTAAGTAGGCTCGACATTTGATGTTTACGACATTTATTCTCTGTATGAAAAATAATTTTTAAACGTATTAGTAAAGCCAAACACTTGTTTACTATGCTAACTTGAAGATGAGTTCTACATCAAATTAGTGATATCTTGTCTTGAAAGTGTAAGGAACAGATAGGGACGTATAAGTATACAACATTTTAGTGATCAGTTTTCATACAGCTCTCAAATCGTGTAGTGATCAAATGTTCTAGAGTCGATGAATAGTCACATCTTAATTTCGAAAGTCAAGTCATTAACGCTAATTTTCATTAAAATTATGTCATTTTGTGTTTTATATCATTGTACGTAGTTAATGATTTATCGAAGTTATATGTTTGGAATAATTTTATCATGGATTGATTTGTAATATTTGTTTTTAAAGATTCTTCTAATTAAAAATATACTGAAGAGGGTTCAATATATTATATATTTAGAGATTCTTCTATTTACAACAATACATATAACTCGTAGATAAATATAAAATACGAGTTCCTTATTTAATAGAACAGATAATACCTGATTATTCGCTGAATTTTTTTGCGTCAATTTGATACGCACTAATTGAGAAATAAACAAATACTTCAACACCAATATACAACTTATCAATAACTTATAGATACCCATTAAATTCCCTCCCCAAGTTGAACATCTAGGCCATAATTATCATTAAAAGAAAAAAAATTTAAACTTTCATCGAAATCCATCAGAAGTTGACAAATCCTTTTTTTATGATTTTGAATTGCATCTTTTTCTATAATCATTCTTGCGTTTTGTTGAGCTTTTTTCACATCTAACTGATGTTTTGTAATTTCAACTCGAGCTGCGACACTTTCCAGTTTCTTTGGTAACTCATCATAATTTGGTCGGGCCTTGAGAAAAGCCATATCTTCTTCGGTAAGATAATCTTTACATTGTGCCCAATCAAGAATAACGTCATTTGAAAATCTAAAAAAAGGGACAACTTTCAAATTATTCAATTAACTTGCATCTGGACGGCACTAACAACTTGATAGTGTAAAATATACTTTTTCAATTCATCGTATTTAGCTTTAACCGTATGATAGGTATGTTTCCATTCAGATATTTCTTTCTTCATTTCTTCAATATGACTGAACAGAACAAATTTAATTAATTTATATGATTTAATAATATCAAGACTTACATAGAGTAAATTACTTTTTCAAAATTTCCTCTCGTTTCATTTTCCTTTTCTGAAATGACGTTTCCTTCAGATTGTTTATTCTCTTCTTCGATCTTATGCTCGGTATCTTCCATTTTTTTACATAACAAAATGATACAGTCAATGATTAAAGATGTAGAAATATTAGACAAAAGGTTTTCATCACGATTGCGTAGGAATAATAGATTTTCAAGTAGAAACTGGCTTGCATTATCTAACCACTTAATTATTCTTAAATCGTCGTAAATTCACTGCTACGGTGCGAGGCTTATCAATAATGAAAATTCTAATAGAATGTTAATAAACATACCAGCCATTATGCTATATCGTGCAAAGAAACTCGATTTCCTTCTTCTTCTCGGAGGTGAATTCATTTTAATTTAGGTCTTTGAAAATAAAAAGGATGCGACGTCAAGAAAATAAGTGTTTTGGGTCTAAAAGTAGTATAATAATAAAAGTAATGCACTTCTCGGCTTTTTTAAAGCTTCAAAGCTCAAGAAGAAAAAATAATGATAATTTCCCGCTTTTTTCAATAACAAAATAATTTGGCTTTTTAATTAGAATTATTCAATGATAATGAAATTGATATTTCTACATTTTCATTGGTTGTATATAAAATGACGTAATATTACATTCACTCGTAAACTTATTTTTAACCAATCATACTTCTCGTTTTCAAGTTGTCACGAATATGATTTGTGTAATTCGAATTTTTATGCATTTTTGGAATTGGAATATTGGGATTTGGAATTATTCTTTATTTTAGGATTGGATTTAGATTCTTTCTTATTTATAATTTATAGACAGGAACGGAAATTTGAAGTTATTTATTTGGGAATAATATGAAAATTTATTAGCGATTGGTATTTTCTTAGTTCTTTGTTATCATTTTCAGATTAGTTCTTTTTACGATTTTTCAGATTATCGTTATCATTATCAACGACCCAAACATTCATAGTCATTTTTATATTCTATTAAATACCGGACCCTTGTGTTAGTGGCTTCGGGTGTACGAATTCGTTGTTTAAAAGAAGTGAAATCTCGACTCTACTGGTTGAAATCACTCTATATGTAAAGTTAGTATAATGTATCAATATCAGCATTTAAATCATGAAAATCTTATCAGCCGATAAAAAAAATTTATGCATACTTGTACTAACGTAAGTCCAATAATTTATCAATACTTTACAGTTCTATTCGTAAAATGAACGATAGCGACAAAGAACGTCAAGAAGATGAATTGGAAGCTCTGCAATCAATATACCCACAAGAATTAGAGGTGAAGACGAGATGCCCATTTTCTGGCTGTCTAAAAATATCGCCATCTATAGTGAACCACGAATTTCCCATCAGAGTGACCATCAAAGTTAATGAGAAATCCGAAGAAAAGGTCATTAAAATTAAACATCTTCCTCCCATCGAATTATTTTTCCTGTGTCCTTCTGAGTATCCATCAAAATCTCAACCGTGCTTTTTGATAAGCTGTATTTGGTTACCTGACGCTCATTTAACAAAAATATGCCATAAACTCGATTCTATCTGGGATACTTATAAATCGGAAATTCTATTCACATGGGCTTCATTTCTTAAAGAAGATTGTTGCGAATTTCTACATCTCACCGAGCTGCAAATCACTCAAGATATGGATTTTATTAAACAAAAACCTTCTCAGAACGAAACTAGTAACCCAGTAGCGATGTGTTCATCTGATGACAATAGTAAACCGAAATTGGATGATTCTATATTCAAAGAATATGGTACCAAAACCTTGAACGTTAAACCTCTAAATGAGCAATCCTATGAAACAGTGGTTAAAAATAAAGGCAATAACACGCGACAAAAAAACAAAGCCAAACGAAAATGCACTAATGATGATATTTTCAAGTACGAAACTCCTAAAGATATTAAAGAGAAAGAAAAGCAAATTTTAAAAGAAAACCGCGTCGTAGTCTGTGATACAGTCATACAACAAGAGTCATCTAAAAAAGGTATGTCTTAAAACTGAAATTCTTCCAAATTTATAAATTTCGATATTAGTATTAAAACGATTTATATTCTCATAGATAATCCCCGAGATCAAGTGTACAATGCTGTTAAAAAATTTGGATATCGAAGAAAAGGTTCGCAACCCGATACAGACTCTCGCATCCTCCCAAAAGATAGCGAACAGATGACCAGAGTGGTCCAAATAATAGAAGATTACAACGACGGAATTCTCGAAACCGAATTCCGTACCGTGAACCACTGCTGTCAGGTTTGCTTCGAAGAAAAACCTGGCAGTAGTTGTGTTCGTGTAAAACCTTGTCAGCACGTTTTCTGCAGAAACTGCGTCAGAGATTATTTAACTATGCACATCTTGGACAGCAATATTGGTGCATTACGTTGCCTACAGTACGATTGTAATTCGTCTTTCAGCCATACCCAAATTCGCGAAAACATCGATCCAGAAACTTATACCAAGTATCGCAAATTTTCGTTGAAATTCGCCGTAGAAAGCGACCCTAACTTACTTTACTGTCCACGAGAAATATGCCAAAGCGTAGCTCGTATATCGTCCCTAAGCCAAGATATGTGTCACTGCGAAAACTGTGGTTTCTACTTCTGTATTTACTGCAAGAAAGCTTACCACGGGGTCGAAATGTGCGACCTGAAAAGCGAAGAACGACTCCAAGTCATTCGCGAATATCAAGAAGCCAGCGAGGAGCGCAAATTAGAATTAGAAAAACGCTTCACCAAAAATCAACTATTAAAATGGGTGGAAAACGATTTGAGTCAAAAATGGCTCGAAGAATGTAGTAAACCGTGTCCCAATTGTCGTGCTGTTATACAGAAAGTCGACGGATGTAATAAGATGATGTGTCTAAACTGTAATACGCCATTTTGCTGGCTATGTAATGTGTGTCTTAGTCGTACACAACCCTATAAACATTTCATCGATTCTCAATCATCTTGTTATCAGAAGTTATTTCCTCCAGAAGAAATGGAAGAGGAAGGTGATTTCGAAGACGAGGAAGAAGAAGAGGAGCAACTATACGCCCTAGTTGATGAAATGTTGTTGAATGTTCGCGAAGAAGATCTTCTGCCTTTTTATTTTGTCGATTAAAATTATTTTTTCAAATCGCATTTTTGTAATAGTCCATTCTCCGTAGATGAGAATAAATTTTTTCTTTCCATATACAAACGTTTTGTCATTTATATATCAGTACTACATCATCATCACATTACCTATTAGCGGTGCTCTAGAAAATTCAATCCTACTTATATGGACAGACAAGTGTATCACTGTGTGTCCAACTCTTGCCTTTTTCAAGCACAGGAAATTGAATTTCTTGTTGCATAATGCATGAATAGTAGAGGATGAATTCAACAATTTACCTCATTTTGTACAATTCGATAGATTTTTTTTTTAATTTTGTATTTGTTTAATATTTATTTAATTAATGTGAAATTAGATATTTATGAATGTTTACTATTATTTTATTTCTTTCAATAATTATTTTTCAATGAGTTTAATTTATTTATTCTATTTTATTTAAATTTTAACAATCAATAAATATTTCAATTTTCTTTATGTGCGATCTCGTGTATTAGTTGATTTAACTATGAATGAAAATCAAGTGAATGCTCATGAGTTAGCATGCGAAGTATGAGCACTACTTATGTTTGATTCGTCCAATTTGAATGACCATTACTTTTACTCTAAGCTTATGCTCAAGATCAATAATTAAAGGACAAACGTAAAAGGTAAATAAAAGTATTTATGTTCTTTCAATCAAGATTCGATCGGTACCCGAAATCTCAGAGTAAATCTGATGAAATATTCTTCCCCACAATTTAAAGATTAAAATTCATCTTATTCTACCCCTGGTAGCACAGTCATATAAGACTCGGAAATGTGAAAATATTGTAGTAAGCTGAATTTCACATTTTATGGGTAGAACAGTCCTAACAATAACAACCTCCTTAAAGTTTTCCATCGTGGTCGAATATCAGATGCTAAACCCAGGCCCAGGGGGTGGAACATCGTCAGAATGAGTTTTTTCTCCGTCAAGTCGACGAAGAGAGGTCACGGGACAAATTTAACTCTGAAAAAATTCTCACCACGTACTTCTAAAATGCTTAGCCTAAGAGATAATAATAACGATAAAGATACGAATGTTCAGATTGAGTGCAGATCATGAATCACAAAAACTCATACAGTTCAACGCTACGTATGTTGAGCCTATACTCACAGATTATCGAAACATTAAACTACATCAAGTGTTTATCAACTTCACAAAATATAATTATGTACTTTTATACGTTCAAAAATCGCAAAAAAAAAAAAACGAAAACTAATCGCCAAAATTAAAAATATATTTACATAAATGTCTCCATTTGATATTCTATCGTAAGAAATCTGCAATTACATATCAACGAAACAATTTACACATTTTAAAAATGAAAATAAAATGTATAAAAAAATCTGGAACTACCGCTTTTATTATATTCATGCAAGAAATATATAGGAGTTCGAAAACAGTTATATAAACTGCTGTAAACTTTCTTGTTACGAAATATACAATTTTTTTTTGATTACAGCAAATCGCGTACTCTGAAAATTCGGTTAAAATTATAGTCAGATTATATAGTAGAAAGTGCCTTTATTTTCTTCGCTTCATATCTGTTTCATGTAGAAACTTTAAACATAGCGTTCATTTGCGAGACACGTAGAGATGAGATAAATATACACACGTATTTCAAACACTCTGAACTACATATAAATAAAGTTAAACCTGAAACAAAAACACTTAGGAAATTAAACAGCAATCGAATAGTTTTTTTGAGGTGAAAAAAATTGGAAGTGTAAACTTGACCTTACCTGCACAACGCCTGAGGTAGAGAAGAAATAATAGGCCCGTATCCTTGCGAATTATCGTACAATTCGAATAATGGAGCTGCCACTAACTTATAATTTTTAGGAACGGCGAACAGGGCTACAAAAATATCCATCGAAAAGGAACATTATCAATTTATCAACTCGATAATAAATTCGATTCAACTTCTAATTTCAAAACCTACCTTTCTCGCCTAACTGCACTAAAAATAATTTTTTATGTTCTTTAGGTTTCGTTATGTGAGGTGGAATGTAAGGATATTGAGGTGGTTCGAAATTCGGCCTCCACCAATTACCAATGGTATCCTCGATCGTCCAGTCCGGTTTAATACCATCTTGTCTACCTAAGGTCTGATATATAACATATAAAATTAATTCACAGTCGAACTAATACGAAAATGAATATTACTCGATTTCAAGTAGTAATGAAAATTTCATAAATTTTTCTCTACCTATAATTAGTTGCATACACATTTATGAGTATTACAACTTAAAATAATGAAAACAAAATTTCAAAAAAAAACCTAACGTGTTATCGTTACTACTACTACGCAAATAATTTGTATGTATTAGGATATATCAATACATTGGAATTGAAAATTACATCGACACATCAACAGTGATATTGTATCATAATGAAAATTATACAAAAATGATGTTAAATATGATTCCATATGAACATAAGATCTTTCGATCGTTTTAAATTTTTTTAATCACTTTTTTAGGGGCATAAATGAAGCAACATTTCTTTTTTTTTCATCATGCTCCAAAAAAAAGCGAATTGGAAAATCGTAGATATAATGCAAATCAAAACTAAATTCGTTTTATACAATACTTCAAATAGGTATTCCAAGTCATATACATTCTTCTTTTAAAACAATAATTAGTTCGATTATCGACGACTTACATCGGTTAAAAGCCTCTTCAATCCTTCGACTTCGTCTTCACCTGGATTTAGTTCTCCTCCTGGACTGTTACATAACAATTTGACAAAATGAAATAAATATTATTCTTTTTTCTTCGTAATAACAACGAGTTACATTTACATCAATATGAACATAGTTGAAATTAAAAAAATTAATGGAACAGAAATACATGAAACTGCAAGAATTTAAAACTTACATAATAAGTAATTTCCTTAAGGTGAATGTTTCCAACACTTCTGTCATAAAGAATGCCGGATACAAAGTATTTCAGAAATATTTTCTTAATGCAATACATTGATGAGGGATGAAACATCAAATTTTACATATTATGCGGTAATGGTAACAATGAATATTAAAAATAGACTTTAGAAATGTTTAGTTTTAAAATGCCCTCCCAAAGAAAGTAAATAAATAAATAGAGCATTATACGACGCGTAGTTAGAATTTTCGTAAAAATTATCTCACTCGAAAAAAAAACGATATACTATGTAGTTCGTAATAATAAAATTGATTAACATCGTAAAAAGGTTCAAATAATACTCGAATTAGTACTCATTCTTTATAAAGTAAGGAAAGAAAATACTGTAATCGTAACTGGTAGGTAACGCATTATATATCTTACAATTAGAAAAACATCGTACAATAAAATAATTTGTAAAGCGATATGACGAATCATAATTACATTACCCGAAAAAATGTAAAACGACCTATAGTAATTACATGTTTGATTACCGTATACAGAATCGATGAGAAATGAGGTGAAAATTAAAATCACTGATTTAATACTCTGTATACAATGATAGTAAAATGGAATATCAGAGGCGGAAAAATTATTTCAAAGGGAAAAAAACTCGAATGATTTCCAAATATACTAACAGTTTAAAGAACGTAGTCCCCAGCTGCAGCAAAAGAACGTGAGGTAATCTGTGTTCATGAACCAAAAGTACACCTTCGACGCTTCTTCTCATACCGATCTTGTCAAACTCTTCTCTCATCCTTTGAAAACGCGCCGGAACCGAAGGGTCTTTTTCAAACAATGCTTCTTTGGTACCAAATGTGTAGTTTGTTAGTGGATACCTATAATTACATCGAAATCAAGTATTTGTTTGACAGCATCTAATGAAGAATAGGGGTGAAACTTACAAATTTATAGGTCGATTGATATTTAATGAGGTAGTACTAGATGGTATCCTATTTTCATAGTTATTGACACTTCTTTTCGGCCAACCGGTTCCAGCACTGGTTGGTGTGGTTGTAGTTTGTTTTATTTGAGTGGTTGCCATTATTTGAAAATGAAATTAAGGTGATTGAAAGTCTTTTAAACTTAGAATACGAACTTTAGCTTAGATTAATATTACTTCTAAAACATGGTACTTTAATATTCAACTTTTTCAATAAATTTTCAATTAGAAAAAAATAAACTTATATTACACACGGAACTATAAACGAAGTACAAAATTACAAGCAAAATACACAAAACAGCAAAACATGGCTTACCGCTTCTCTTTTTTGTGACAAATTAAATAGTAACAGCTGATTGGTCCGCTGGTCTTGATTGCAGTATGCAAACTTTGTAAGCAGCATTTCAGTGATTTGATTCTCTCAGTAAATATTTGGTAATTACAGTAAAATTACGAGACCAAATGGTTTTTCTTTCCGAAGTTCAAAAAATTTGAGTCCGCACATTTTGTCCAAGGTTTAGCCCTTAGTTTAAAAACAATAACGACATGCCAAAAATATAAACAAATTCCCTACCTTAAAGTTCCCTACACCTTTTTTCATCCGGCAAATAAGTAACATAAAGCAGTATAAAAGCACAACTAAACGCGTTGTAATTTGTGAAAATTTTTATACTTATCCTTTGTTATTGTTGTCTCAGTTTGTAATGGAAAGGAACAAACGTAAGAAATATTTCTCCTCGAACCTTATGATGAAAAAACGTAGGAATTTATTTTTGCAAGTGGGCTATAAAGGTTTCATTTCTACTTGCAATGGGAACGAAAAGCAGTGTGTCAGAGAATCTTACAACCTTCTTAATGAATATGCTGATAAAATTTCCTCTGATTCCGTAGTTGGAAGACCCTACTAGGTTATTGGATGCTATTGTCAGAGATTTATTTTGTTCGAAATTGAAAAAAACTCGTTTCTTATTACGTATGATTCCTATTGAAGTTACCTGTAAGGTATGTAAAGTTATTCGCAACTTAGTTCGAAACTTCATTAGCTTAAACATCTATTTTGGAATAGGCATATGAAGAAGATATTAAAAAAGCCGCCGGACCATTGTTCGATAAATATTTCAAATCTGAACCAACTTCATTTAGTATTGTGTTCAAGTAGGTATATTATGATTAACCAAGCCTTTGTTCAAATATGAAATTTCTAATTGCGATATTTTTATCTCGCTAGTCGCCGTCATAATTCCAATGTCGATCGTGACACCGTGATTAAAGATCTAGCTCAGTTAGTATCGGACCGAAATAGTAAACATGTGGTGAATTTGACCCATCCAACTCACGCTATTATTGTCGAAGTTATGAAAAACATTTGTGGTCTATCTGTGATTCGTAATTATTTCGACTTCAGCAAGTACAACTTCGGTAACATTTGTGGTATTGATACATCGTTTGAAAGACACCCTACATCTGTGAACGAAAGTAAAGTTGATTCGCAAGATGAGCCAAAATCTTGTACCAATGAAGGTTCGAAGAAAGACGACAAAGCTAGCTCTGAACAAGTAAGTAATACGTATACCAAAGGAGAAGCATTAAATGAGTCCAATGATGAACCAATGGACCCTACTCGATCAAATGCTAAGGTATCGGAATCCGATAATTCGAAAGTGGCTACAACAGAAACTTGAAAGAAATAAAATGATATATATATATATGTAATAACATATCGACATGAGTTGTATTGTTGATCCTTTTGTTTTTTGTATCTTAAGTATTATTATCAAATAATAAATGGACATATTTTTGTGTTTCATTCGTTAATATTGCGAATATATGTGAACGATTTACTCAACCCGAAAACTAAATTGATCTTCATTTCGCCCTTTGATAGCCACTAAAAGAAGGCGCGAAGGGAATGTTATTTTCAGTATTTTATGGTCATTTGTTTCAAATCTGACATTTACTTTTCCTTCCTCTCTCCAATGTTTTGTGTTCAAGTAGGTATATTATGATTAACCAAGCCTTTGTTCAAATATGAAATTTCTAATTGCGATATTTTTATCTCGCTAGTCGCCGTCATAATTCCAATGTCGATCGTGACACCGTGATTAAAGATCTAGCTCAGTTAGTATCGGACCGAAATAGTAAACATGTGGTGAATTTGACCCATCCAACTCACGCTATTATTGTCGAAGTTATGAAAAACATTTGTGGTCTATCTGTGATTCGTAATTATTTCGACTTCAGCAAGTACAACTTCGGTAACATTTGTGGTATTGATACATCGTTTGAAAGACACCCTACATCTGTGAACGAAAGTAAAGTTGATTCGCAAGATGAGCCAAAATCTTGTACCAATGAAGGTTCGAAGAAAGACGACAAAGCTAGCTCTGAACAAGTAAGTAATACGTATACCAAAGGAGAAGCATTAAATGAGTCCAATGATGAACCAATGGACCCTACTCGATCAAATGCTAAGGTATCGGAATCCGATAATTCGAAAGTGGCTACAACAGAAACTTGAAAGAAATAAAATGATATATATATATATGTAATAACATATCGACATGAGTTGTATTGTTGATCCTTTTGTTTTTTGTATCTTAAGTATTATTATCAAATAATAAATGGACATATTTTTGTGTTTCATTCGTTAATATTGCGAATATATGTGAACGATTTACTCAACCCGAAAACTAAATTGATCTTCATTTCGCCCTTTGATAGCCACCAAAAGAAGGCGCGAAGGGAATGTTATTTTCAGTATTTTATGGTCATTTGTTTCAAATCTGACATTTACTTTTCCTTCCTCTCTCCAATGTTTTACAACAAAATGAGGCATATTCTAGTGAAACACGTTTTCAGTAAAAACAAACCACACAAATGAATATCTCAAGTTACACAATACCTATGAAGACACTTTGCATCAAAAAAATAATTTAGCTTTTGATTAATTATATCTGCACAGAAGCCACTACAAAATGAAAGACGAAACTTTCAACAATTCTCCAAGCACTCACTTTCCATCACTACGAATAAAATAAAACACCGAATTTCAAGCGGCGTTCAAAAATTTATTCGTTACATAAACATTTACGAACAAAAAAAAAAAAAAGTAAAAACAAATTCAGCATAAAAATTGAAAGATGAGAATTGACAAAAGTTATTAAAAAAATAATAACCATAATCGTAAACATCAACATGAAATCCACACGGGATCATGGTACAATGTGATATAAGATGTGAACTTTGAATGAATCGCGTAAAAGCCAAAAACGTTCAAGAAAACCTTAAGCGCAATTTGTACACACTGCGTTCACAAAATTCGTACATATAAATACAACATTTTACATTAAAGCCTAAAATTCTTGTAGACTAGTCCTCGAGCATATGTCTCTGTATAAATAAAAAAAGTAAATAAATCTTATGCGTAAAAACATATATAAATATGAACCATTAAATGCGACGCTTATTCTCAGAGAATAAATTTTGGTTAATTTCACACTAGTTTTCATTATCTACCAAATTCGTAAATAGGATTCAATTTTTTTTTCGCGGTAACTTGAGAATGAAAACTAAGAACACTGTATTTATAGGAAAAGAAAGAAAAATGCTGTAAATAATTGAAAAAAAAATACCCTTATCACAGTCAACATAATTACCATTACGAACTAAGTCTACCGATAATTTTTTTTTCACATCTAACACTTTAAAATGTTAAAAGAAACAAAAAAACAATGATAAAAATAATATAAATGGCAGTAAAGTAATACAACGAAAAGGAAACAATGTATAAAAGAATATTTACACTCGGTTCAAAAATAAATTAAAATCTGATAATTCATAAAACCCTGCACATGAAGCGGACTTTATTCAGTAATATATAGAAAATTACTCCTATCTTTTTGCATCAATGTAATAGGTGGGAAAAATAAAAAAAACATGGCTAAAAATTCGGACAGCGAATTATTTTCAACTCGCACATTCAAAGCGATAAAAATAAGTGCTAAAAGGCTAAAGTGATGGTGGCGAATATAAAACTGCTGAAAGTAAAACATTACTTAATTTTCAACAAATTCCAACAGTCAATTACGATCAAGACTGAATCGCGTCTTATAAACGAATAAAAATTTCTAAATTTAGGAAAATTACCGCAAGAAGTTTTCCCAAACCTTCAAAATTAAATTAAACATGTTTCATTATTTCAGGTAGGATTTCATTAGACAACAATCATAGAATTCCTGTTTGTAGATGATGGCGTATTATAGTCTTTAAATCTAAACACGAAAAAATAAGGATGCTTGTGGTAAAAATTTCCAACAAGTGCTTTCACGAATATCAATAGAATAACTATTCAAACAGCACATTAAAAGTCTTCATAAATAAGAATGACTGTAGATATCATGACCGGAATCGAAAGGAATGGGAAGGGAAGGGAGTACACCCTCCAGCAGAAGTTGGCTTTTTCATTTCATTTCCCGGAAATTACTGTTCCTACGATCAAAATAGTCATAAACAATTTTGTTTTTCTCAAATTTTTAACCATTTTTAGGTTACTTTTTTTGTATGATCCAAAGATGTTCAGTTAAAATGATTGGATGGAGGGGGTGAGGGAGGTGAGGATGATTTCCAACTCCATATGCTTATGGATAGAAACGAAGTGAATTTGAAGTGGACTTTTTGAGCTTTCTATCATGTTTGCAATAAAAAATGTAATGACCTAACATGTGAGAAATTTGGAATAGAAAGTTTTTACGTTGAGCTATTTTCGCCTAGGGAATTTTTTTCCCGTGATATGGACGAGAATTCTATTTTCAAGATTATTCACCCTCCACTCGTATCTATGGAGATTTTTTGCATATTATTTGAATAATCATTCGTTGAATATTCGTGAAAAAAATTTCTGTTGGTAATTTTCCAGTATAATGTCTAAATTTGCTCGACTTCTGAAGTCGTAACAGAAAATTTTCATCACTTTCGATAGATACCAGCGATCATTGAATAAAAATTATCTATCGATAGATCAAATCACTAATATTAATTTGGGCCAATGAAAATAGAATACGTACGGCTAGAAAAAAAAATAGAAAATGTTCCAGGATCGTACATAATTATAACTACTGATATAGGTGGCTTAAAAAATATGAGATAAATGTAACATAGTAAAATAGAATAATAATTTACAATACGTAGGAAAAATAATTTACATACTGCTTCGATACCCCATCACAAAAAAGGAAAAAAATCGTTAAAAAAAAAAAGAAAACAGAGATTCTTCACAAACACAGATACACTTTTTTGTTCAATTTGCAAAAATAAAAGATAACAAAAAAATGAAAAAAAAACTTATCGAGTCGCAAAATAAAACTGGACAAAAATTCGAAACAATTTGATCGCTTATATAAAGTATTAAAAAGAGACTTGGAATAAATTATATAACCAGGTTTCATCACCATTAAAAATGATTGATCAAACGCCGATAAATGCACAGGTAATCAATGAGAATATTGATAAAATTACGCTGTCAAATATTGTCATCATCCTTTGGAATGTGGAAAAAGTGTGAAAAAAAAATACAAAATCAAGTTTTTCTCTTGAACTTCCACACCCTACGATTCAATCTTACCGTCACTTCAATCGCAAGCGTACACGTAAATGCAATATTTTATATCTTACAACTTAACAGAATGGAATGTAAAAATTCGCGTTTCTCATACGATTCGAAATAAACTTTTGCCAACTTCGCGTTAAAAAAAATAAAGTCAGACATCGTCGCCAGGCTCGAATAACAAATCAGTGAAAAACAATACCATTTTAAAGTAGTTGGTAACATGGAAAAAAATAACACTTATGAAATATCACTGGAGCAAAAATACCTTTACTCGAATATCATTCTTGATCACCGAACTCGGTACCGGAATCGATATAATTGTCATCTCTATTCGGCATTCTCTATAGACGTCGTTGATCTGTCGCTTCCGCGAAACGTATTACGTCGACGTAACGACCTCTTCGTACTTTTGGAATTAGAACGCAGATTACCTTTCTTCGGTAGAGATTCGGAACTCAGACTTAGATTTTCTCCTGTAACATATTACCAAAGGTTTGATAAAAATACCACCTAGGAAAAATAATTTCTTTACGTTCGAATAATGAACGAAATTTTTGTCTTGAAATTTTTCACTCGTTAATAGCAATTTGAAACCTATTTTTGAGGCAAGATTTGATGCAGGAAAAATATTTAGTTTTTATAACGAAAAAATTTATTAAATAAATTAAAGCTATTTTCTACACGCACTTCTTTCCATAACCGTCACGAAGGAATGATCATTAGTTCATCACAGAATTATACTCAACTTAGATGCCAAACTCGGGCAGCCACTCGAAACTCAATTACGTTTACAGGTGGAGCTGCGTAATTAATATAGTTAAATCAATTTTTAAGGAATATCTGAAAATTTTAACGTACAAAATATGGTAATTTTTACGTATAATAATGAAGTGTATGCGCGAAAAATCTATATTTCTTCAAGAAGAGGAGAAAAAGGAATCCAAAAATCATATAAATTTAAAAATTTACTCAAAAAATATTTTGAATAATCCAATATCACTAACAAGGTACCAAGTGTCATATACAGTTATTGCCTATTTTCAAGATTGAAGGAGTTATGATGAATTGAAAAATTCAATGTGCTGGAGCTCCTTCAATTTTGCAGATAGGCAAAAACTATAAACGATAATTTTTGTTTTTTTTTTTTTGAGTACTATCGATTTCGAGGGAAAAAATGTTCAGTGACGCCACTGTCTCACACTTTTTCATCAAATTTTCCAAACATACTTTTTTGAACAACTGATATATAATACAGAAAATAACTGGAGAATAAAAATAAAAATGTTTCATGCAAAAAGGCTCCATTGGTGATATTTGAAGATCCGCAAATTTTTGGAACCCCCTCAGCTCCCTTCCATGAAAAGATACCAAATTTTTGCAGATCACTTTTCTTGTTACTTTCAATAGTACTATTAATTTCATTAAGAAAATGTATTCGAAATTTTGAAACCCCTACCTTCACCCCCACTCAACTTCGGCAGCTGAAATTTTTTCAGTAAGGTTCCCAAGTGATGTGCTTTCCATCAGAAGTTGTCCAGTCGAAATCGATGATTCGTGTTTTGAAAACTTTTCTTGTCAAGTGAAAAAAATTTTCCAAATAACGCTCATTTTTCACAAGAAATCCCCATAACGTCACATTGAAAAAATTCATATAATCTCAAAAGTTGCAGTTTCAATAAATAATACTTTATAATTCAAAAACACAACAAAAAATATTTCCTAATGTAAAAATGAACAATACGTGAAATTAAAAAATTTTCAAATCTTTGAAACCCCTACTTTCGTCCTCTTCACAAACAAATACTAATTTTTTTATACACTATCGTTTTTATTGCCTGAGAAAATTACCATCCTTCATATATAAAAATTCTTCGATTTCTTTAAAAATTTAATTTCGATATACTTAGTATGACGTCATCATTTATCCAGTATGCCGTATGGCAATAAAGAGGAACTTTGGAGTTCCACGTTAATTACAACTGTGCAACGAGACGTAGTTGATCATTGATCTATTCCATCATGACTATTACAGCAAATTACGTATTACTTGTACCCAAGATTACATTAATAAAACCAACAACCAAGAACACGTGTAAGCGTAAAAATCGAATTTCACAAGCGTAATTTCATTTGTCTAGAAGGTATAGCTGGTTAAGAATGGTGGATCAGCCTCTCGTGTCAAATTTTCAAATGTATAACTGTATAAGTGGATGGGGAGAGAGCTAGAACCCAATGAAGTTGATATGTAGCTAGAGGATGTTATATACTCGTATAATTATGTAACACATTAAACCTATTTTAATTGGGTGAAAATATTCATACTGGATAGGTATGTATTTGGTGGTAAAGTAGGGCTAAGACCTCCACAGAGTCATGATTGGGTTGGTACGTAGTTACAAATCGTCGTATCAGGATTTTTCATTTGCATATAATGTCATAAAGCAAAATTGAATTAATTCGTAATGTATCTCCTAGCGTAGTAGATTCCAAATACCTCCAACTCCCCACCTTTGGGTCGTAGCAAAAAAATGTTCACAAGAAAATCGTAGCATATTTAATATAAAACAAAACTGTACTAAGCTACTTTTGTCTTAAGACCAAACCTTTAGGAGATATAGCGGGAAAATCATTTTAAGGAATTCAAACCCTTCTATGGGCTACTTCAGAGTCTACTCCAACTATACAGGTGGAACGTGGTAACTATTGGCAACATGGTATCAGGTTGACTAAGGCTCCAAACGAGTGCTTGGTTATATTTATTTTCAATTGTGGATGGTATAAAAAAGGTAAGCAGCCATGCAGTATTACTGGAGCTGAGTTTTTAACTGGGGCTGGTTCAGGTTTGGTAATGATAACGTTGCTAAACCCTTCATAACTATAGGCCACACCCTGTACCAAGTCTAAAAACCCGTATTTTATCCCTTCCAAAACCACTTAAGAAGTTGAATTTGGAACAAACGTAGCATTTTTTGCCATGAAATATTCATTTGAATACATATTTCTCAAATTAGAACAATTTGAGGCTCCTCAAATCATCTTCAAATCCTTATGATCCGCCATTTTGGATTCATTTTGACCCAAATTGAAGAGGTCATACTTTGGCCATCAACTAATTTTATACATGAAATTTGACCTTTCTAGGCCGATTTGTTGAGGATATATGGATGATTAATGAAATTTTATACGGTAATTTCTCCTCCAAAAGAGGTTCTTCACTCTACCTCCCCTACAAATTAACTTGGAAAGCTAAAATCAGTATAAGTTAGTCACTTGGGCTCATTTTATCATATGGCTTGCCATTAAAAAATTTTCCATCTCTCTTATACCCCCACCACAATTTAAGGTCAATAACCCCTCCTTATCCCCTCCAACATCATGTATGGAGGATACTGTATACTTCTCATCCCCAATAATCATATGAGTTCATATTAATTACATTTTCATTAACTTGAGGCTTCTCAAGCTCAACTCAAATTTTAATAATCTGCCATTTTGGATCTATTTTGATCCAAATTCAAGAGGTCGTATTCTGGTCACCAACTAACCCTACACTCGAAGTTTGACCTTTCTAGGTTGATTTGGTGAGGAGATATGGATGATTCGAGAAATTTCATAACTCAAAACTTTCTCAAAAATTCGTTTTTTGCTCTAACTCCTCTCAAAATGCACTTTGGCAGTTGAAAGTTGGATCTGTTGGTGTCCATGATTCACTCTTTCATATGAGATCAAAAACAAAAAATTTGAGGTATTTGCTCCTTCTGCAGCACCTCTCAAAATTTGAGTGATCCGCCATTTTGAACTTTTTCGAAAAAATAAAATAATCGTTTTGTTAGATTTCTAAGTAGAGTCTCTCACCAAGTTTTGAGCAAATTTAGTAAATTCCCCCCCCCCGCGCTACGCTTGGGGAAAAAAATATATATACGAAAAAATTGGACATTTTGCTAAACCCTTCATAACTATAGGCCACACCCTGTACCAAGTCTAAAAACCCGTATTCTATCCCTTCCAAAATCACTTAAGAAGTTGAATTTGGAACAAACGTAGCATTTTTTGCCATGAAATATTCACTTGAATACATATTTCTCAAATTAGAACAATTTGAGGCTCCTCACATCATCTTCAAATCCTTATGATTCGCCATTTTGGATCCATTTTGACCCAAATTGAAGAGGTCATACTTTGGCCATCAACTAATTCTATACACGAAATTTAACCTTTCTAGGCCGATTTGTTGAGGATATATGAATGATTAATGAAATTTCATACGGCAATTTCTCCTCCAAAAGAGGTTCTTTATTCTACCTCCCCTACAAATTAACTTGGAAAGCTAAAATCAGTATAAGTTAGTCACTTGGGCTCATTTTATCATATGGCATGTTAATAAAAAATTTTCCATCTCTCTTATACCCCCACCACAATTTAAGGTCAATAACCCTTCCTTATCCCCTCCAACATCATGTATGGAGGATATTGTATACGTCTCATCCCCAATAATCATATGAGTTCATATTAATTACATTTTCATTAACTTGAGGCTCCTCAAGCTCAACTCAAATTTTAATAGTTCGGCCTGTATAATTAGAGTACGCCCTGGCTACACTTATCACGAAGGAATGTGAATTTTCAATATGTTGTAAGTGAGTATGTAAAAAAAATCTTTGCCCCGAATTGTCTAATGAACGATCCTACGCTCTACCATCGAATTATTCTAAAATCTTAAACCAGAGGCTGATTCAACATTCTTAATCTTCTCTTCCCTCTTGAGAGAAAAAAAGCGATTAAATAGCACACTGCCACACAAAAACAAAGCTAATCCTTGCCCAAACAGCCAACATGATAAATACTCCAATCTCTACATCATTTATTTTGATGAAAAAAATTCCAACTTGGACCCCTTATCATTTCACCGCGTAATCAATACGCACATCGATTTCGTAAACACCACCGTGCAATTTTAACGATGCTCATTTTCAGTGACGCGATCTACGAATACCTTTAGCCTATTCCGTGCGATATATTCTTAACCAGACCGAGACGCACTCACCGTAGAACTCTCACCTTACACCAATGTATTTTCGCATCGGTAATTTTCAATAGCTATCTGGGTCGAATTTAAAAAACGCACGTCCACAAAACTTCTCTCCCTCCAGGAACGAGTTTTCTCCGCTAGTATTTTTTGATGCGCGAAATCATCCCAATTAATAACGGCTACAAAAACAACTAAAATAAATGAAAAAAGCCAACGTAAAAATAAGACAAAGCGATAACAACAAAACCATACACTCGAAAGCGTAAATTAACATAAAAGAAGCGTTAATATATAAAAAAGCATTAGCGTATCATTAGTAGTGTTGACGGTACGTTTGTAAAAAGTGCCCCGAAACATCCTCGCTTCGGTTGAAAGAAAAAACAAGAGTTATTCCATTTCAAAAAAATATATAATATATAAAAATCAAAAAATATAATCAATAAAAAATTAAAACATGCCTAAGAAAAAAAAATTAATAAAAACAAACCTTCATTACTGTTTTCATTGTCTTCGTTATTATCCAATTTTAAGAACCAATTGGTGCGCCTTTTAAGTCGCTCAACTTGGCGCTCGTATACCTATCATTTACAGTCGACAAGAAAAATCTCCATCAATCGGGTATACAATAATTTCTTATACTAATAATTTTGGTTTCGTTAAAAATTTCGTTTTATATTAAAAATGGCGGTTGAAAAAAATATACACGTAAAAAATATTAAAGAAAAAAAAAGAACACCCGTCGAAATTAAAACAAGAAAACTGACAAAACACACAGAACTATTCGTGAAATACAACTCCACAAAAAAATAAAAGAGTTAAAAACTATAAAGCTTTTCAGCGCACCCTACCAACCTGAGGTAAACTACTGGCGCTAAATGACGCTTCCACCATTTCGTCTTTTCTATCTCCATTTCCCAGTAAGTTACTTTCTCCGGCCTGCAAAAAATCTCATTATTCATCTTCGATTTCAGAGTCCCAGAGCATAATGTTAGCCCGAAAGAATCTCAAACAAATGAATGATGCAAACAAAACTGTTATCTACGATCTATAAGGAAGAAAGAAACCCGCTAGAGTAGGTCAAATTTCTTCACAATTTTTTTTGCACTAGATCTTATTAGAAATATCCTCCGAAAATGGAAATACATTTTTTCGAAAATAAACAAATCCACAAAAAAATCCATCATTATTCGTTAATTTGAAATTTTTTGTACCCAGAAATTTTATTTTGTAGCATCAAGACTGAAAAAATATTTTGAAACATTTTCTTCAAAATGCATGATTTTTTTTTTTGAAAACGCACTGATTTTACGAACTTTTAGATATGAATAATAAATAAGTAATTAAGGAGTCGCCAAATACAGCATCATTTCAGCTCGTTAGGACTCAGGAGAGAAAATACGTCCGATTATTGTCTTCTAGGGGGTTCCAAAGTGTTTTATTAGTAAGTTTGCTCTATCAAATATGCCATAATTTAGAAACCTCTGCAAGGAAAAAATTGGGCTTACTCCATTCAAGAAGTCCTAAAGAGCTAAAATCAAAGCCATTCATTATTTATTTTTTAAAATACCAAATAAGTATCTATGTTTGTTCAGTAAAAAATTTTAAAAAATTGAAATCTAAACAAATTTTGAAATAGTATATTACTATACAGGAGGCGAAGTGAATATTTTTTGTCTTGTGCGATTAGGTTCACTCACCTTCGGCTCGTTCCGTCAACATTTGCAATCGACAAAAAATATCACTTTCGCCTCCTGCATTATAAGATATTTTTCTTTATACACACTATTAAACAGTAGAATACAAAATTGAATACCAAATGAGGTATAGTCATAACTAATTTTCACTTCATTAATTAAACCTAATCTCATGAACTTGCAGCCAGAATTGATAACGAGTGTGGTGGTAAGGTATGATAAAGAGGTAGTGTGATGTAAAGAGCTAAAGAATCATACTTTTCGTCACACTGTGATGAAAAGTAATATTTGTTTGAAATCGTTCATTTTCGTAGGGAGTCGAGCGGGAGTAATATTGCATTTTCGTAGTGTGTATAAAGAAAAAAATTAAACAAAGGTTCTTTCAATATCCAGGATATCTAACCGTTTTGTTTTTTTTTTGTTTAAAAATCACATTTCTACCAATTTTTCAAAAACTTCTCAACTGAACCCTACCTACTCCCACCCCCTCCCCCTAAAAAAGGAAAAAAAAATCAACGAGGTCAAATCTATCTTAAAAAAGTTATAAAAGAAAATTTGTATTTCAAATCAAAATTATAAAAAAATGAACGTATTATATTTATTAAAAATATATATACCGTGGGTCCCATTGATCTTCGACCCCCTCAACGCACACATCTGAAGTAGTTTAAATAGGAGTATTTTTGGGTTCGTTTTTTGGTAGCACTGATTTCAAGATCTCCGCGTGTTAGTCAGTGTTACCACACAACAAATCCAAAATACTTTTATTAAAGCCACTTGAGAGTGATTTTAGCGCTGAGGGGCTCGAAGATCAAAGGGACGCATGATATACATAAAAGATAGAGCAATAACTTATAAATAAATAAGAACAATTTTCAATTATTTTTTCGAAAAAAAAAAAAAAAAAAAAATTAAAAGTCATTACTTTTTGTGTTTTTCTACTCCTGGGCCCACCTTCGTTGGTTTTAGCTCGCGTATAAAAATAATAGAATTAATCTGAATACTGCATTAAAAAGCCCTTAATAAGTAGTATACTTTGTTTGCTGAAAACATTTTTGTAGCGTTTTTAGTTTTTTAAATATTTCAGCTACCTTCAAACTTAGGATTAATATATCTATGGAAGGGGAAAAGCTACCAAACCTGTTCTTGCTTCAAATTCATTAAATTGAAAAAATTTTAATATGATTGGAAAGCTTATAGTTTTCTCTAAAAAAAAGGTCCCTATCATATATAACGTAAATCGCGCCGTTTAGGCGCAGTAAACATAAGAAAACGCTTCTCCGTGTTAATCTCCATAAGAGCGACGCGCGGTTCCAAGGTTATGGCGTCATAACTAGAGGGTGCGCATCAGGGTACCGTTTTCGTTGCAAACGAAATGTAAAAAATTATTTTTCGCGACCTATTCAACCGATTTTCAAAGTTACAACGATTACGTAAGTTTTACGTTCCCTTCTTTCATTTCTATTAGGTTTTAAGTGAATTTATTATTTATGCAACATCACCATTAAATCGAGACTGTTACTGCGCAAGTGCCTACTCATATGTACTCAGTACTCACTTCGTACACGCCGCTACCTTCTAGACTAACTGACAGTCTAGCACAGGCGTCTAAATTCGAGTCTTTTGAATCATCTGAAATCAAAATCAATCGTATTTGTGTAATTCCACGTAACGTGTAAAAATTACGCATTCTTAGACCATTTAGTATTAACATAGACCGCTCTAACTGATAAGAACCTGGTCCCAACATATGGGTGATTCTATAAGCGATTCAGTTCCAAACAAACACAATTTATCAATAATTTTATTAGCTATATGAAATGAATACGTGATTATTAACTTTTTAAATAATTCTTTTCGTAATTCTTTTAACAAATTACTCTATTATGTGTAAAAAAATAATTTTTCCTATGACTCAGTGATTT
Organism: Phenacoccus solenopsis; assembly: GCA_009761765.1. NCBI lineage: Eukaryota > Metazoa > Arthropoda > Insecta > Hemiptera > Pseudococcidae > Phenacoccus > Phenacoccus solenopsis. Next base: position 23,841,572 of record CM019756.1, read on the forward strand.
CTATCACGTTGAAACAGTTCATCGAAGAAGATTACGGAAGAATGCAGAACCCAGTTTTCGAGTAGAGTTTGTATGGTATTTCTTTTTTCACTGATATGTTTTCAAAAGATCTCATTTGACTTGAATTAAATTTTTTTTGGACTTTAGAAATCACTAACACATTGCGTTCTCTTTCAACTAAATAAAGAAATACCATGCAAACTCTACTCGAAAACTGGGTTCTGCATTCTTCCGTAACCTTCTTCGACGAACTGTTTCTGTTTTCGGGGTAGAGAATGCCTCTTCTGCAAAGTGCAGGGCACATATTTTTGCAGATTTTGAGAATTCGTATGGTGGCAGTACATCACAATTCCTAAGCCATCTTTCCCTCGCATCTTTTTCTTTAGGAAGTATGTAAAACACATTGACTGCAAAATAAAGCATAAAAGCCATAAATACTTACTTAAACCTTGAAATCGTCGAATCTCGATCACCACAAGCAATGCAGGTTTCAAAAATCATATTCATTAATTCATTTTAACACATTTTCAACATTAATAAAATAAAAACCCCGAAAAACCCGGGAAAAAAATCTTGATAATCACTGATAATTCAATTTGTTTGGAACTGAATCGCTTATAGAATCACTCATATGTTGGAGCCACTGATAACGTGATTTTCCATTAGTTAGCGCGGTCTATGTTAAATACTAAATGGTCTAAGTTACGCATTAAATGACACTGTTACCAACCTTTATCTTCGTGTTTCATTTCATCGGGTACAGAAAGTTTCGCTGGTCTGCCCGTTATATGTACGTAATATTCGTAATGTTTTGGATCGAAAAAATCATACTCGGCGTAATGTTCGATGATAAATGTCACCAACGAGATGGCGTTCTACAGAATAATGAAAAATTAACAAATTTCGTCGACCATGATGCGAAGAAAATTTCATCAGATACCGCTGTATACGAACCCTATAGGATTCAATGTCATTCAGGGACACTTTACTCTGATCACCGCATGATACGAAAAAACTCGGCGCCACACATACCCCCAAAGCGTGCGCGTTCATTAGCGATTTCGAATTGGTCGAGTTCACCGCTATGGCTGACAACGTGCCGAATATCAACGCTAGTAGTTTCTGCGTCGGATCCGGAAGCGATGTGAATAAGCTAGACATTATCATTACAATAAGTTACTCATTGTAGTTATGACGTTATCGTTTTAGTCGCATTATTTCCAACTAAACCCACACATGAGGTCATTACATGGCAGTAAAATCTCACGCGATCGTTGTTGAACGACGTTCCCATTGAACATATTTTGATGTTAATAAATAAAAAACTACGAGCCAGATGAATGTACTCAAATACTAGTGTAATGAAATATCAATGAAAATAAAATGAAAAAATTTATTTTGAAGAAAAAACTGAAAATGTACGTCTTTTAAAAATGGTGAAAATTTCAAAAAAAAAAATTAAATAAAAAAATTGGAAAATTCATATTTAAATTTTTTCCTTTAAAAAACAGACCGTTGGAAATTTATTTTATTTATTCGTTTGGTTTATTCAACTTCGCCTTCCCCACTATCCAGTAGGGTAGCCAAGGCAGTTTTGGGGTCCAAATCCAACCAGATTCTTCGAATTCTAGATATTTTTCCAACTATTTAGTATTCAATCCACTCTAACAAATCGGAAAAACAATATTTTTTCATTTTAATTTTAAAAATTGCAAAAATTTTATCTCGGATAGTTTTCGTAATAAGTGAGAATAACTAGATTTTGAATATTTTTGTAAGTACATTTTTTAAATTTGGGGCGCAAAGGTTGCTCCAAATGGAATTTCTATAATGACTCAAAATGTAGCGGAGCATTCGATAACAAACTTCAACTTGAAATTTTTTTGTAGAACCAATAGGAGGGAAGATACTGGTACTTTTACAAAAGGGGTGGATCCTCGTAAGGTGAAGGGCTAGAAAAAATGGCACTCAAGGTTATTTTTTTTTTAAATACATTCTTGATTAAAAATCAGTTGGCAAATTTATTTTTACATTTGATGCGAGCGAAAGCCTTTTACTGCCATCCACGAAACGAGATCCTACTGATAAGCCATTTGGTTGCCATGTTCATTGCTAATAATTATAGAGACGAGAGTGTGGTCACCATAATTATGTTTTTTGGTTAAAAGAAATGTAATTAATTAAGAAAGCACGTTGTTCTATTTTTAACTAACAATTCGATTCCATAAAATAATTGTTTCATTTGAAGAGATTTGGCAACGGTTTCTCTATAAACGGAAAAATTTTATTTTTCGCATACGAACATAAGGACGGCACTACAACTATACTACTAAGCTCTTCAATTAATTTTAATTTTTAGCTGAGTTTTTGACTTGAAAAAGATAGCTATTACAGGCTACCTGATTTTGGAAAGGGAGTAGGAGGAGAAGGGGGAGGGGTTTTTCAAATCTTTGCATTTCAGACCATTTGCAATCGTCTGGCAAATGTTCAACTTTTTGATGTATATACCTTACGTCCCATTCATTCTCGATCCCCTCAGCGTAAAAATTTCAAGTAGCTTAACTAGGAGCATTTTGGATTCGTTGTATGGTAACACTTATTCAAGATCTCCCGTTTTAGTCACTGTTACCACGCAGCGAATACAGAATACCTTTATTAATGCCATTTGAGAGAGATATTGCGCTGAAGGGGTCGAAGATCAATCAAAAAGTAGAACATTTACCAGACGATTACAAATGGTCTGAAACGCAAAGATTTGAAGACCCTCTCCCCCTTCATTCCGCCTTTCGCCAATTCGTATAAAACTTGGTAAGGGACTCTTCATAAAAATGCGACAAAAAAAATTTTTTTTTGTTTTTTCGATAAAATTCAAAATGACGGATCACTAAAATTTTAACGAGGCTGGAGAAGAAGCAAATAGCTTAAATTTTTTGTTTTTGATCTTACATGAAAGGGTGAGTCACAAACACTAAAATATCCAAATGTCAGCCTCTCAAATGTCTTCGAAGGGAGTTAGAGCAAAAAACGACTTTTTGAGGAAGTTTCGAGTCGTGAAATTTCTTGAATCTTCTATATCCCCTCACCAAATCGACTTAGGAAGTTCAAAATTTGAGTGTGGAGTTAGTATGTGACCAGAATATGACTTCTTGAATTTGGGTCAAAATAGATTTAAAATGGGAGATAATCAAAATTTGAGTAGAGATTGAGGAGCCTCAAATTAACAAAAATGTAATTAATATCAACTCATATAATTATTGGAATGAGAAGTATACAATCTTCCCAATTCACTTCCATACATGATGTTGGAGGGGAGAAGGAGAGGTTATCGACTTTAAAATGTGATCGGGTATACGTAAAATCGAAAATTTTTTGTTGTGGTGTTACATGATAAAATGAGCCTAAGTGATTAACCCTTTTTGATTTCAACTTTCCAAGTGAATTTGCCGGGGAGTGAGAGGTGAACAAGACTTTTTGAGGAAGTTTCAAGTTATGAAATTTCTCGAATCTCCCATATCTCCTCACCAAATCGACCTAGAGTGGTCAAACTTTGTATTTATGGTTAGTTGGTAAACGTAATACACCACACTCAATTTGAGTCAGAATAGATCCAAAATGGCGAATTGTCAAATTCTGAGGAGAGCTTGAGGAGCCTCAAATAACTGAAAATATGATTAATATGTACTAAAATGATTATTAGAAATAAGTAGTATACAATATCTTAAATTCACCTCCACACATGATACTGGAGGGAAGGAGGAATGGTTATTGACCTTCAAATGTGGTGAGGGTGCAGGAGTGGTCGAAATTTTTTTATTACGGTGTCATTATGATAAAATAAGCCTTAGTGACTAACTCATTCTGACTTCGGCTTCTCAAGTAAGTTTGGAGGGGAATTGGAGTAAAAAACCGTTTTTAGAGGGGAAATTACAGCAGGAAATTTCCTGAGTCATCCGTATCTAGTCACCAAATCGACCTAGAAAGGTAAAACTTCGTGTGTAGGATTAGTTGATGACCAGAATATGGCCTCTTCAATTTGGGTCAAAATGGATCCAAAATGGTGGATCATAAAGATATGAAGATGATTCAAGAAGCCTCAAGCAATTATAATTTGAGAAATATATGTGAAATACTACATTTGTTCTAAATTCAACTTCTCAAGTGGTTTTGGAAGGAATAGGGCAGGGGTTTTCAGACTTCCTATTCGGTGTAGCCTGTAGTCATGAAGGGTTTAGCAACATTATTACCAAACCTGAACAAGCCCCAGTTAAAAACTCAGCTCCAGTAATGTGACATGGCTGCTTACATTCATTTTCAATTAAAATATGAACTTCGAAGAAAAAATGTATAATAGAATTATTTCAAGTTGATCATTTTCTTTCAAACAACGAAAAAACTAGACGCATGTAAAAAATTACTTTTTGACGAAATATGTAAAGATATGAATTTTTAAATTTAGTGTGCGAATTCAGTTGGTCAATGCGATGAAACAAAATCAATATAGCAATTGAAAAACAAGTGATTTTGTCAAGCGAATACAATTAAAATATTATTGAAAAAAATTATTTATTTTTAAATTATAACTTGACATTTTCTAATATAAATATGATTATCGCGACCGGTTTCGGCATCTACCGCCGTTTTCAAGCGAATAATGATAACTACATGACAAATTCGACCGAATAATTGACGAAACTACAACGTGATTAAACCCTTGTATCCCTCTATTCCCGCTGTGTCTTTTTTTTTGTTAATACTCGTTTTTTCCTTTAGTATATGCAACGCTTCAAGGTTTTTTTCTTTTTTTCGCATTTTTACCGCTATTTTTCTGGAGAATTTTGGTCTCATTAAATGCGAATGAGTGGCCTGATGAGTTACTATGTTCGGAAAGAGCTGTACCGGTTTTTTATATTTCGCATATGCTGAGATATTCGATTTTTTAATTTTTGCGATGTTTCACCAATATAAATGCCTTCGCAATTTTGACAATGAATCGAATAAATTAGATCACTTTGTTCTAGAGTAGGTGTTATCATACAACGTATGAGGATTTTTATACGCTATACTCACTGAATCATCAGTGTTGCAAATGATACGTTCCATTCGTTTCGCGAAAATCATATTTATATTAGAAAAGTTGTCAAATTATAATTTAAAAATTAATAATTTTTTTCAATAATATTTTAAAACCAATATAAATCGATAATCTATCTTCGCCTTTCAAAACAACTCACTTTTCGATCGCCGAAACGAACGAATAATTTTCGCGCCAAAAATACTCACTCGCGAATTAATTGACCTCTTTCGGCATCATCGTCCGTTTCTTTGGCTATACGTAACAACTCCTTTTCGATTTCTTCGCCGAATATACTGCCCGGTATTTTACTGAGGAATTTCTTCAACACAGACGCGACCGTATACACGGAATAATGTTCAATATTCAAGATGGTTCCGGTTTGTAAAAAACTAATCAATTCCTTAACGCTAGCTTGATTACCAGGCGCTCGGAACACGTCCTTTTTAAAAGGACCTTCGCGGTTCAGCTTAAGAATTAGTATCTGAAAGCGTGACCGATATATTAATCCGTGGCCACGAATGCGACCGTCGCTCAAGTCGCAATAACTTACCAGCAAAGCACCGGGTATATGATCCGCGCAAACATGCTTCAAAGGGACGCCGAATTTCACTCTGCAACACGAGACAAGTTTTCGTAATTGAAACGCAAACGAAATCGGCAAATAAATTAATTTCACGCTCGACGGAGTCGAGCGATGAAACTCGCCGTTGGTATTCGCAGGTACTCACTTTTCCGGTATGTAATTGAAGGAAGGGGCGGATGAGTGCCGGCACGAGGTCATCACACTGGAAAGAGACGCTGCACCCCTCGTCATCCTTTCACCCCATCTAATCATTTCTCGTTCGACTCCTTCGTCCTCCTCTTTTTCTTTTAACAATTTTCTAAAACGTCCAATAAAAATTATTAAACACTGGCCAAAGCGAAATACATCGTGAATCGCGTGCAAATCATTCCGGCGGTGATCGAACGACGCGGGTACATTTTCAACTGCAGAGTCACTTTCGATTTCCAACGTATTCGCGGCGCGATGACGAAAGAACGGAATTTCGTTATTTTTAAGATTCCAAAGATTGGAAAATAAACGCAACATAATAAAGTAAACAAATTAAAGGTCGTTTCGACGATTTCAAAACTTAGTCGAAACCGTCACCAACGCGCCTAGCACGTCGTTTCGTCGCGTACGGGCTGGAAAAATTACACGCCAATAACACCGTTTTCGAATAATAAAAACCGATTCTACGAATACTCGAAAATCACCATCAACATTTACCGTACATACCTCGATAGATCAGAAACGGTTAAAATTTAAAAATAAATAGATAGATACGCTTCGTTAAACGATCAACGAAATTCACATAAGATAAGCGGACGCTACGCACCACAACTCGTACCGTAGGGAAGAAGCGACGGAACGTTCAATTGTTCGTTTTGAAATATTGAAAAACCAATTAAAGATTATCAATCGGCAGCTACCGTTTTATACCGGTGCCTAATCAGTGACCTAATACTATGCGAAGAAATGACTCATTCTGGACGTGTACATCGTTAGCTGAGGTTTTTTAATAAAAACAATACCTATTACAGCCCACTATGATTTGGATGTAGAGGTGAGGGAGAGTGGAGTCTTCTAATCTTTACGTTTCGGACAACTGGTAGTCATGGTAATGGTGTATACGACATTTTTATACGCGCACATAATTATCCATATTTTTCTCCTGCTTCAAGGAGCGAACGAGGGGAAGAAGGGAAGTTCAAATCTTTGCCTTTCATAGTATTCGCAATGATATGAAAAATGTTCGACTTTTTGAAACACGTAAAGTATGGGTGAAGTTAAAAAAAAAAGTCTTCCGATTTTCATGAAATTCTAATATGTTGTTAACTTTGAGTTGAAATGATCCTGAGAAAATTTCCAGCGCTGACCGACCATTCCGGGTGAGCTGAAGGGCCTCATAGTGCCATTTTCAAAAAAATTACAGTTTTTAGCTATTTTGCCCCCTCCCAAAAAAGGGTTCCGGAAAATCCCCTTACATCCGAAAGATGCAATTTGAGACGCTGATTCCCATCCACATTCCAACTTTTTATTATTATAATTTTTTATTAAATGTGCCATGCTTCGCTACTGTACTCAGAAGCGTACAGAAAAATCGATTCACATGAAATGGTAAAGGGCTATTTGTAATAGAAATTCAATGATATTATTTGCAGACTGTATGCTAAGCTGAGTGAGAAGTTGATTATTTGAAAAGAATTTGTCTCGAGGATGTCAAAATTCAGGGCATTTGATTTGTATCGCAATGTAGGCATTTAGGGAGGGGGCTGTTTGGGCAGTAGATAACCACGTGTAAGGATAGAGTGAGAGTTTTTTTCACATCCTGAAATTTTTTTCCATGCTGATAACACTGATGCGTAAAACAATTTCTTTGATCATCTCCTTCCCCCTTCCATCCCCAAAAAAATCAAAAAGTAGTTAAAAACTGAAAAAATTCTAAATAACGAAAATACTGCTATTTTATAGGATTTTTTGAATTTTTGGGTTTTTAAAAATGTGCACATTTTCAACTTTTGGACTCCCAGCAATAATTTTTTTTAATTCTTTACAATTTTTGGATATGTATTTTTTGAATTTAGGATATTTTTAGCTGTGAAGTCTTATTTTCTTATTTATGTGGTAATTTTTCATTTTTGAGTACTTTTCCATTTCGTGGATATTTCAGCAAAAAATTCAGGATTTTTGTCCCTTTTCGAATATTTTTGGACTGTTTGGAAAAAATTAATAATTTTTCCAATTTAAAATAAAATGTTTAAATCGAAAAAAATTACTCAAAATACATTTTTTTAGAAATTATCTCCAAAGCGCCGAAATTCTAGAAAAACTCTATCAGAAACATATATTCGCTGAATTTATTTATTGTATGTATTATAGCATAATAGTTCAATTTTTTTCCATCTATTCGGCATCATCATTTTTCCCCTCTAAAAAATATTTTTTTTTGAATCGAATAATGCTAACTTTACATTGGGTCAACATATGAAAAACAAATAAATACAAAATATGAAATGAAAATTAATAAGATTAATTTTATTCAAATATTATTTTTCAATAAAAAAATCAGAAAAAAAATATAAATAAAAAATTATTAAAATGACGAAAAAATTTTTAATAGATATAAACGTTTATATTTTAAATTTCAAAACCAAGTGTGTAGATGTCTTCCCTGAGCACGAAAACTTTTCGAGTATCAAAAAGTTCTAAAACAGAGCCCCTTAAATGAGGGCCTCGTTATTGCCCTCCAAATGAAACGAGGGAAATGAAAAGCTGCAGTTTTTATATTAAAATCTCATACGATGACATACTCGAATTTAAGATGCCTAAAAAATTTGGAGGGAAGTTGGAGAAAAAACGATTTTTTGAAAAAATCTCTAGTCAAAAATTTTTTGAACTTTCCATTTATTTTCACCACAACTAAGCCTACTTAGGAACTACAACATAATTTTTTGAACTGGTCAACATAATTCAAGCCTGGCGGGTCTCAAATCACTGAAATCTCTTTGATATTGACTAATATGGTCACATTTACTAAATCCAACTTCCCAGGTGATGGATAGGAGCTGAAAAGAAAGATGAACTAAAGATCAGAATTTTTCGATTTTGGAGTCATATCACAAAGCGAACTCAAATTAACAATGAATAAAAATTATAGCTTTCCAAATGAATTAAGAGGGAAGCTGAATCGAAAACCAGCTTTTGATGGAAACTGCATCATGAAATTACTATATTATCTTCATCTCTCAATCAAATTTAACAAGAAAGTTTATAGAATTTCGATTGTGACATAAATTTGCGAGCACAACATGACCTCTCAAGTTTAGGTCGAAAGTGGATGCAAAACAGTGAATGAATCGAGACTTGAGGAATATCTAAATGCCATCAAATACCTATTCGAGTATACACTCATATGATTATTGAAGGTAAGAAGCACAACATATCCCATGCCAACTTCTCAGGCGGTTTTGTAGGAAAAGAGTAAGGGATTCTAGGCTTGGCATCGCTTATGGGTGTAACGAGCTTAACAGCAATGTCTGCAAATCTAAACATGCTCCCCTATGAAAACTCGGCTCTAACGATACAACTTGGCTGCTTACATTTATTTACTACATATTGTATCAGCGGTTCCAAACAAAGGCTAAAAATCACTAGAAGTGAGCTCACAAAGATCATATAACACATTATTTTTGGCAGTTTACTTCATACGTAACTCTATCTATATTGTTTTGAACTTTATGCCCATTCTTTCTGTACATATCACCGACATCACCATATAAGTCGATTAACGGAATTTTCTTCATCATTGAATTGATTTGTTTTTATGACAATGATGGGTTTTTTTTTTGACGAATTACTGTGAAGTATTTTTTAAGGGTGATGCGATAACTGTACAAAAATTATTATTGTATTAAATCACCCATTCATAGAATCATCGCAGATTACTTACTCGAAACAGAGAACGAATTGAAGAGAGAGCGAAAATAACTTTTTACCGATAAACATATTACCGTTTGTTATGGACGAAGAGGTCAGACGTTAGTTTTAATCTATACGAGCGAGTACAATAGTACCGATTACAAACAAAATGAACCTATATAATGGCAACAATGAACATTTTTTTCACATTTTAACTAACGACGCGGTGTTTAATTTGTAATCGCGAAGGAAACAATGGGAAAGGTGCGATTTTTCTTCGTAAAATACTTGGCACGATGGCGTTGCGAATTAACCATAACGGAATGCGAGTAATGCAAGTTTTAACGATAATTCTACTCTTACTTACTTTGTGACTATTATATATTTCAGAGATGTAGGAAGCCATGCTGAATCGTCACCAAGTGTCATCAACTGTGGACAACACAGCAAGCCGAGAATACCTAATTTTTTATAGACGAATATACTTCCAACATTCTAAACTGGAACAAGAATACATTACATATTGAAGCTTAAATCAACGTGTATTAACGAGATATCGAACAATTCGATGCCAGTGGAAATAAGAATTTTTTGAAAGAAAAAAAAAACACCAAAGGGTACTTTTTTAAACTAAAATATCCCGTTAACTATGGTTACTAACCTACTTAGGATTTGGTTATGTTTACACTTTAATACGGCGTAGCCTGACATCCATGATGGTAGATGTGATGGTAGATGGATTACAAGTGATACTCGAGCACTTGCAGTGAACGGGTTACTAATCAATTGAAATTAATGGTGAAATTTTCAGCAATAAAGAGCATAAAATTTTCGCAGGGCGTGCCATAGAGTGTAAACATGAACCGGCAGCGTGTAAACGAAAACACATCTTAGGATACGGGAGTACGACACAATCGAATGAATATTTACTTGAATTCTAAATGAATGAATTTCTTGAATAAGAACAAGGTGTACGATGAAATTTGCCACATTTATCATACAATTTCACTGAAGATATAGGACACAATACATTGAATAAATACTAAATTACTAATACTAATGGTGAAAAACAAAACAAAGCCAATTTCACTAGGAATCCTACCAACACTACTGGTGAACGCAAACGCATGATGAGGATGAGATTACTGAGTTCAGTGAAGCTTGGAAAGAGAAATCAAAGATGTGCGCGTAAAATATGGATTTTGCTTTGAAGTTTGAAGAGATAACAAACCTTGATTTAATTTCTTTTAAATATGAAATAAAATTGAATTTATATGGATTTAATGATTTCAAATTGCTTATGTTTGCTATTGAGAAAAAAAGATGGAATTCCTTTCATAATGGAATTATTCAGTGTTACCTTTTCTTATACCGGCATCAACAAAATTTTCCGAATTTCGTCAATTCATTTTGATCTTTAGGATTCTGGTCATTCGTTTTTGAAAATATTATTGAAGGAATAATCATAATTATTTTACAATAGCTAAAATTTACTTACAGATATGTAACTGAAATTACCCTTATGCAGTTTTTTGCAATTTTCATAGATAGCATAAGCATATTTTGTTTTGTAAAAGGAAAAAATTCAATTTTTAAAGAAGACATGAATAGAAATGATGATTTGTTATAGTTATATTCTTGATCTTATGTTTGACCAAACCAAAGAGCAAAATATTGTGAGTGATTTAATAATCAGAGAAATTTAAATATCTTTCATTTTTCCAATCAGTGTAAAGTCATGAAATCATGAAAGTTTCCTACTGTCATTCATCATTTCTGTTAATAAAAAAAAAACTACATCCAATAATGAGAATTGGAAAAGAATTGTCCTAATATGTCCTTATCCAACACCAATGTTGGCGTTTTAGTACTTCAAATTTAACATTTTTCAACAGCTTGAGACTCAGCTGTAACTTACGGAATATTAAAAATATCTATTTTTTTGTTGTTGAGAGTTTGAGACACTGGAAACATGCTCAAAACCATAAGAGATTGATAATTTTTTAGAGTTATCTAGTAAAAACAAAATAAAAATGTGTGTCTAATTATAAGTTCATTATTTGGTTTCCATTTTGTTTGCTAAACATATTAGTGGTAAATTTTGGCAAAAAGATTAAGTTTCACTTTTGAGTTATTTAAAGTTTAAACTTGAAGGATGATCGAATTAAAGCAACTTTAAAGTTAATGAATGAAAAATATTTTTAACAATTCAAATTATTAGACTATTAGTATAAAAATGAATATAAATGTTTATGAATTTATTAAGTCATTGCTGAGAGCTATGATAAGCCCAGGGTGAAATTGATTTTTTTACCTTCTTCGATGAACATTTTTTTCATTGATACTTAATGAAGATTGAATATATTTTTTGGACATATTAATTTTGTAGTATGATATTTGGTTCATTTGTAGTTCATCTATACTTTCAGACAAACAAGAAATCTTTCTATTGCAAAATTCCAATGATTACAAGCAGTTCAATCTTGTTTCATTCGAGTAAGTCTAAAATAATTTTTGGGCCCCAATTTTAATTTTTTTGTTTGTTAATTCAATGAAAATTTAAAAAAACATCTATATAGATATACTTTTGAAAACGTTTTGAAAATTAAAATTTGAATATCTTGCTCCCTTCAAGAACCCAGGGCGCAGGGCCAGAGAAAATCTATCCCTTTGTTCCTCCCTTCTCCCCGACATGAACTCATTTTCCAAGTTTTTTTATTTTTTTTATTTTTGAATAACCTTTTTATCTTCAGATTAAATTTTTTTCCCCATTATTTTTTTTTATTTTTATTTCTCTGTACCTATTGGTAATATTTTCAAAATTTCAATGCCTACTACATCTTTTTACATCTTCATCTTCACTTTTATTTCTGCTAGGTTTCGGGCAATTTCACGATTCATGCAACATCGCTATCATCATAATTTTTCATTTTCGAACAAAAATTCAAATGTCCCGCTTCAAACCCATCCTCATTCATTGATTGGTTACAGCTGTTTGAAGCAATCATCTGCGAAGATTCCAAGCTAAAAAAACATCTTTTGTTTATGTTCGCTGATAAGTGAATACACAATTTTCCATTTAATTTGCTGTAACGATAGAAGTGAGGATCTTCTAATTGGCATCAATTAAAAGAATTGATAAAATTCTCGCTAATGTGTTTCAAAGGTTAAAGCAACGTTTCAGTTGTAATTATTCGCGTCAATGTTTTCCTCGTAGGTTGGTGAAATCATGTGGTTGAAACAGAATGGAAAACTCTGAAAAAACTGATCGATTCTCCGATTACTTCGCAGTATGTGGGTTAGATCTGAAATCTGGACTAGAGCTATATTACTATTCCGGTACTATATTCATTTCAAGATGTACACGTGTTATATTTCTCACACTTTAACCCAAAATGATGATCTTACGATGTTGTTTCAGGTGAAAATCAGTTACAGAATACTCCTTTGGATAGGTCATATAAATGTAAAGTTCTCTCTCATTATCCCGATTCCGTTAGCTGGAACCCAATTGATAAAGATGCTATTTGCATGGTTAGTGGTTACATCAAATATAAGTGTTATGTATATTGGTGGGAAAATTAATAGTGGTTTTTTTGTTAGCTATCATTACCCAGTGGGCTGCGTTTTAGAACCCAGAAACATAAATTGGAACCAGAATTTCATAGCTTCGTTGTTACTAAAGAAGATGGTCGTAGATGTTACGGATTTAGTTTTGTGTTCTTCGAAAAAGCTCATAATAAAATATGCAGCGCGATGCAAACGCTACAGGTTTCTTTTATTATTTATATCGAATCAGCTTCTATTTTATATGAAAATTAAATAATCAATGTTCATTTTATAGGCTATGCATCTAGCGGAAGTCTCTGGTGGACCGAAAAAAAATAATTGTTTAAATCACAACACGCGATCTCTTCCAAGACATTTTAAAATGATGTCGCAACATTACAGTCTTGCTCAGAGCTACTACGACATTACTAAAGACGTTTTATTCGTGACAAAATGCATAGTCTTAGTTTCGCAATATCCTTACGTTCACGCTTCTTATCATTTCCTGTGGAATCTTTACAAGTAAACAAACAAATATTTATACGTCAGTATCGCCTCGAATATTCATTTTTTAACAATATTTTTCGCTAGGAATTGGCAAGAGCGGAATGCTATTTCATTGGAGAGCTATATTTATTACCTACTTAGTGAAGTTAAAGTTCCTCCTGCTGGTCAAACGTTGGCATTTTACGTTAGCTCGGATTCTAAAGTTACCATTAGATCACCAGATCTTGGTAGAGAATTACCTCTGTTTGATTTCCCAATTAGAGAGGTTTTTCGTGTCCTAGATGTGGATAGTTTATTGTATTTGTTCACGAGCGTGCTTATGGAAAATCAAGTGCTCATTTGCTCTTCTGGTAAATTTAATTATTTTTAGTTATAAATTTGTATGCACATATATGATCTCATATTCAACACTTACAGATTACCAACAGTTGATGTTGATTGCTGAAACGCTTAATTGCTTATTATTCCCTTTTTCTTGGCCTCATGTGTATGTACCAATTTTACCAACTTCTTTGGAACATTTTTTGGATGCCCCGGTACCATTTATTATGGGATTATCGCGTAATACCAATTTGAATCTACCAAACGAGGTTTGTTTTTTAAATGCTTCGAATTTCTTGGAAATTAATTTATCGATTAATATTTGTATTTTTTTTTTTTATTTAAGGCAAATTTATGTTTCGTTGATATCGATACACAGTCTATTCAATTACCCGAAGATTTATTGACGATTCCTAATAAAGCTGAATTTGCGTCAGAAATCTATGACCTGCTAGATCAATATAATATTCCAATTCGTAACTGTTTTAGGTAATCAAGTCATACTATGAAAATATAACTATACTACTTATTGCAGTAAATTGTGATTCATTGAAAATGTTCGGGATGGTTGTGTTAAATTGTAACCAACATTACCTCCTCTGTCTAAGCTCTGGATACAGTCATTCACGATGAAATCATTGAATACAAATGTATTGCAACTTCACATCAAGGGCTGGAAGTTGGGCAAAAATTTTACACCATTTCCAACTCTTGTTTCTAGAGTATTTTTTTAAACTTATCTAAAAACTTAAGCTTTTGGCTAGCTTCTGACTCCAACTCGACTTCGGTGTCAAAGTTGAAATTGACTTTCAGTCCTTGAATTGTAGATATCTTTCACTGAATCTTTTGTGAATAATTTGCATAAGTACAGCATTACTTTTCATTTTTATAATATATTTTTATTTAAATAAGTTTTTTAAACTTTGATTTATAGACAATTAAAAAACAACGAAGTTCGAAATAGAATCAGACGTAGTGATCCCTCTGTGATCTCGAAAATGAGCGCATCCATGTCATCAGAAAATTTAAATTTTTCGTTAAGCGATGAAGGATCTTCGTTACCAAATAGTCCTCATTATAGCCGTAAGGAACTATTTTGATAAAATGAAAAATGCACTCATGCTTTCTTTAAATTAAGAATGATTTTTATGTTAAAGGTCAATCTAGTTTCCAAAATCTACCTCTTTGCTCTATTTATGGAAGTGATAATGAAGACTATATTACAGATCAGAGCTTCAATTCAGCGATTAGGGAATTATTTTTGAATAAATTTTTGCATTTATTTTTAACATATGAACGCTTCATTGTTCAGCCTTTTCAAGTGCGTGCGATTCAGAATTGGATATAATTTTATTTAATTTCATAAATATTTGAAGGTAATTATTATTGAAAAATTTTCAGGACCAAGAGCAATGGATTAATAATAAAGAAAGCGTGCAGAATTTCGATAAAGCTTCGTTTTTATCAGAGCAACCAGATAATTATCCTTTTTTGTCTCAGTTTATAGAAACGCAAATGTTTACAAATTTTGTAGACAGCAAAATTCAAAGTTTTTGGAGCGAAAAAGAATGCAACTTGCGTATATTCGATGAACGAATTAAATTATTGAAGTATTGACATTTTTTATCGAGTAAAAATTGAATTTTAATTTTTCTTACATTATACAATTTTTTCGATTCAACAGGAAAAAACACGTCGAAGGCTTATTTAAGCATTGCAACTTCGAGCACTGTAGCTTAATTAACGAATGCCAGACATTCACCAGAGAGCAGCTTTTGAAAACTGATATCGAAATATCTCCTCCTGAAGAAATTTTTTTAAATAACGTTAAACCGCAATATAATTCCGAAGTGTTTCCAACTTTGAATTTAACCAATTTAAATAAATTAGGCTCGTTGAAGTATGATTTTTTAAATTAAATTTTCGAATATTTATATGGGAGTTTCAAAATATTGGTATTTTCAGATCTAATAAAAAAGTTCGCTTAGCTACCGATCATTCGAATGCCAGCGAAGCTCGACCGCTTGGAATGTACGAGAAATTCACTCTAGTGAAATCCGCCAGTCAGAATGCTAGTCCTTCTCATATTAGTCCTGCTGTTATCGCTCAAACTAATTGGAATTTTGTTGATAAATTATTAAAGGTTTTTATTATTCATTTATCATTTTATAAAAGCGAATGTGCGACTTATATTATTCCAAATTTTATTTAGGATTGTAAAACAAAAACAAAAAAAATGTTAGTCGCTAAAATGGGATGCGAAGCTGTCGAATTGGGCCATAAAATGCAAAATATGTTGATGGAAGAGAATACTCTTATTATAGGCTTATGCGATTTATTAGAGAGAATTTGGTCTCACGGGTGTCAAAGTAAACAAGGTAAATCTACGCTATGGTATCACCTCACAAGATATAGGGAACTGGAAAATTGTAATAATTCCAACTCTCAAGCTGAAACCATTTTACATATTTCCGGTAAGAAATGATTAAATAACAAAAAAAAAGAGATGAAAAATTATTAATCGAAGATCTATGAATTAAAAATTTTTGAATTTTTAGAAAATGAATATGTGAATTCAGTACCATTATTGAAAACCAATTTGCAATTTTCTCAAGAAGAAGATGCTTCGGTTTTCGTACTTGAACGTTTACCAATCTCTTTAGTCCATGACATGAAGTAATAGCATTAAAAATAATATATTTGTTGCTCAATGCTTAAAGTAATTTTATTTATTAATGGGCTATCGATAATGTTCTAGATACGTTGAAACATTAACTGATATAAAAACCCCAGTTGGACTTGCTAAAGCTTGGGTTCGACTATCATTAGAAAAAAAATTATTATCGCGTCATTTAAAGACATTATTATCGAATACGAATTTACTAAAGTAAGTTCCGGACGAATTGATTAGTTCAAGTATATATTTTGCGTATTTACGCCAGATTATGAATTTTTTATAGATCCATGTATAAAAGATACGCTTTCCTGAGATGCGAAGAGGAAAAAGAACAATTTTTATATCATTTGTTATCACTGAATGCTGTTGATTATTATTGTTTTACCAACACATACGTTAATTGCCGTAAGAATTACGTTTTTAACTATATGAAGATAAATTTTTTTATTTGTATCACGTGGTTTAATCTTTTTATTTAAAAATTCAGGCGTTCCGTATCGCGTGTTAATTCATTCCTCCACTAAGATTGCAGCTTCTATGATAAATCATTGTTGGATTATTTTATCAGGCAATATCGGGGAAACAGAAAAAATTTCAATCCCCAAAGGCAAACTTGAATTTGTATTTCAGGTGATTAATTGTTGAAATTAATTTGCCATACGAACTACTAAAAATAATTAATTATATCGATTTTTTAAAAATAAATTTCAGCACAAAAATTTGGGTTTATTGACGATGCTACGAATAGGTCAGGAAAATAAAAGTTTGAGCCTGAAGTGGTTGGTAGATTGGATTATCGTTCGAAATGAAATTACCGGACACATTTATAGGTGAATACAATGAAATTTTCATCACCCAGATATTACGCCTGTAATAAATAATATTTCAACTTGAATTTTTTTTTAAGTTTTCCTTGCGGCCGATGGTTAGGTCGTGGTGTCGACGATGATTCATCTGAACGTCTTTTAATCGGTAAACGACTAACTGAAAAAAGTGATAGAGGGCGAAGTGTAGCAGCTACGCGTATCAGAAGTCCCAGTGTTCCTCCAGCCAAACCGACGGTTTCCGATAGTGAAATACAGCAACAATTAGGTATTAAATAATCGTTTGATCTAACCAATTCGAAGGGTTATCTTCATATTTTCTATTAATCGTTTATTTTGTAGGAGAATGTGTTAACAATATAATAAAATATTATTACGGTAAGCCTAAAGAGAACAGCTCAATAGGAACTTTGCTTTGTGGAGAAAATGGTTTGGTATTTCACATGGAACAAGTATTATTTTTTGGATTCAGATCTTCACGCTTATTTGGCCGAAATTTATATATTTGGGATTTCATCAGTAAGTAAAAAATCACTTATTTGTAAGTTCCATCGTATGGGTATACAATACATTTTTTCCTCTCTCTTATAGTTAAAGTAAAAGAAGAAAAAGAAATTTCCAACGAAAGCAGCTTAGATGACGAAGTCGATTATTTTTGCAAATTAATTTCGGAAATCCAAAATTCCAGTCATTCTGTTGGTAAAGAGGGTCGTTTCCAAGTATTCGTGTGCGTTACCGTCAGGTGAATATCTCTCGTGAAATTTGTTTATATTCCTCACGCTTAAAGATGGTAATCAATATTGTTTTTTCATTAGGGATCATACTATTAATAGTGTTCTGAAAATTCTTGCCTCAGCGAAAATCACCAGTGAGATGTACGAAGAGCATTCGTTCCTACGGAAAAAATCTTTATTTTATTTTCTAACGCATTTACTAGATTCTTTGTATGACTTAGAAATATTTTTGGAGAATTGTCTTACTCTAGGTATAGCTATTGAATGAGTAAGCACTTTTGCTTATTACAATTTCACATAGGTAGTCATTAAGTTAAATTTGTTGTATTGTTGCGTTTGTGTATTGATTTTTTGTTATAATTTTAGAGTTTTTTTTTTTTGATTTCGTTACGCACAAGATCTACAGAATTAATATTTAGTTTGTGTGTTCTAAATGGAAATTTTACTTTAATGTTCAAGTCTGATGTACTAGTCTTAGAATTGTTTTTGATTGTGTTGATGTTTTACCGCTATTCGGTGATGTTTGTATTAAGTTAAGCATCTGAGATCTCTTTATTTTCTTTTCATGCTTGGAAATTTCACTTGAAATTAATTATAGAAATGGTGAGGTTAATTATAGAGGAAATACTTTCAAAATTTTCGATTTGTAACAAAACCAAAAAGGTACATTATATTTTGTCTGATATTTTATATTTTAAGTCAAATTATCTTTGTTCATGTATTTTTTTCTGTGAATTTTTGTTCTTTGTAATGAAATTTTAAATTTGAGTTTTATTGATTCCTTGAAGATATCATTTCCCCAGTTTATTGACTAGACCCTAAAATCCACTAATGTGCTGTTTCGGGTGCTAATCTTCGAATGAAGTTGGATATCAGTGGGAATAATCCGTAAGACGCACTTCTGTATTCATATTTTTCTGGGGGCAGAGCACCCAGCTGGTAGCGCGATGTTGCACGCCAATGTAGAAAGCGTATTCGTTCATTACAACAGTGGCAACGTTCCAATATGTGGTGCATTATTCGTACTAGCAACGTGATAAGATGATAACGTGTAATCGTGTCCAAACAAATACCGCTTTTTGAGCGGTTATTTTCACGTTGAATTGAGATTTCGTCCATTATGAACGATTCGAAACCACAATGTAAGTACGGTGAAAAATGTTATAGACTTCAAGAAAATCACTTTACAGCTTTCAGTCATCCTCACTGTAAGATTTTCATCATGATTTCATTATTGTAGTTGTTAACAAATTAATACCACATGAAAATCTTCAACTTATGTAGTAGATTCAATTTTGAACAATTGTGTCGATGATAATATCCGTATACCTCCATCGTATAAAAGTAAAATTCCCGAAGAGAGCTTGCTACGTCAACTAAAAATCATTAATTCCTTGAAAACACCTTGCGATACGCCAACATCTTCTAAAACAGCTGATTCTCTCCAGAATTCTGATACAGTCGATATAAAAAAAAAAATGGATCCGCGAGATTTGAAAAGAGGGCTCCTTAATTATAAGGAATACGTACTAAAAAGATCCAAAGGAGATATTGTGTCGAAGATACAACACTCCGAACCTTATAGATTTTTTCTTTCTGCAATCGCGGCTGAAAGTAAAACGCATAGTGATATGCTTTCAGTTTCTTTTCCAGGTGAGTCAATATATATTTTTGAAGTTAATTTAAGAAGAATAATAAGTATATCGAATTCCTTTATTTTATAGAACTATTGAGCGAAAAACTGGGTATCCTCGAATCCTCCTTACAGATAAATTTCATGGTGCAGATTAGCTGGTTATTGGCCCAATATGCCGTTAATAATGATAAGTGAGTATTATGCAAGGGTTCGTCATGTACCATTTTTAGCTGAGTTTTTAATAAAAAATGATAGCTATTACAGGCTACTGATTTGAGGAAAATATGTCGGGCTTATTATTTTAAGCTTGGGACGTATGCGTAAAAAAAATTGTGAAAATTCTTAGAACTTGTCTATAAAATTGTATTTAATTTTAAGACCGTATATTGAAAGATATGTGAAAAATGAAAGCGAACTGCCCCATTAACAATTATGAGAACTAAACGTACATTTATAGATTGAAATTGATTCAAAATTACGATTCATTCATCGAGGGGTATTGAAGGGAATCCATATTGTTTAATCTTACGATCATGACCTTATATAATAACACAAAGGTAAGCAAATTTGTGCTTTTCAAGTGAATTTTAAATGGAGTTGAAGCAAGGAAGGTCTTTTTAAAAAAATTTTGACACGTGAAATTTCTTGAATTTTATTGAATCTTTCATATCTCTTCACCACATCCGCTTGAAAAATTCAAAATTTTCATGTAAAACCAGCTTAGTACTACATTATGATCTCTGGACCCGAAGAGACAGATGATTGAAAATTTGAGGATGCGTTCGAGAGCCCTTAAATAGCAGTAATAAATGAGTGTGAAGTGATATAATTCTTAGTTCAACTTTATAGGTGATTTTGAAGGTGGTTCTTAGTGTCTATGTTGGATGTAGGTGTGAAGAGGTTACTAGCCTTATCTACGAGTCTGAACGTGCCTCTATTAGAAACTCAGCTCCTCCAATGTGGCATGGCGACTTACGTTTGAAAACCTAATAAAATTGATTGTTAATGTATAGGAGTACACCTCTAACATTACTGTATGGTAATGAAGATAGTGAATTGAATGAATTAGTACAAAGAAAACTTTTACCCAATTTGAATGCCACTTACATCAAACCCAGTGCTTTCGGATCACATCACACGTAAGGCTACCAAATAATTTTTCATTATAACTTTGGGGAGTTCAATTCATTCATTTTTCTACACAGAAAAATGATGATTCTATCCTACGTGGATAAAAGCATCAGAGTGATCGTAACGACTGGAAATTTAATTGAATTCGATTGGGAAAACACAACTCAAGGGTAACCACATTTTAATTCAGTTACTAAATATTTTTCCAAAAATACAATCACTAATGTTAAAATCGTTCAGTATCTGGATTAGCCCTCGGTTACCTATGATCGAATCAAAAACCAGTGACTATAGCCAGTTCGATTCTGAAACGCATTTCAAAAAGGATTTATTGGCATATTTGAGAGCATATAATTTGCCCGTTCTAGAAACTTGGATTGAAAAAGTAAAAAATGCTGACTGTCGAGAAGTAAAGTGAGTACATTTTTTTTAATAATAAAATATTTATAGTTGATGAATATAAACGTAATTCCATTTCCAGGGTATTTTTCATCGCTAGTACTCCAGGAACTCATGTAAAAAAAGAACCCGTCAACTGGGGTCTAACCAGATTATCCGAATTGCTCAGCAAAACGGCACAAATTCCTAATGAAAACGCCAAAGATTGGCCTCTATATTACCAATGTTCTTCAATTGGTTCTTTAGGAAAAGATCCTCATGCTTGGTTACTAGGAGAAGTTACTAGAACTATGTCTAGCGGCATAAACTGTCTCTCTTTTCAACCAGCAGTGAAAGTGGTCGGTTTGATTTAATTGTTTAAAATTAATAACCGAAGATATCTTCTTGATAGTTTTCATTTTTTGTCAGATTTATCCATCTTTCGATGACGTATTCAGTAGTTACGATGGACTCGCAGCCGGAGGTTGTCTGCCTTACAATCAAACCACACATGATAAACAGTCGTGGCTAAATAATTATTTATGGTGATAATTTACGAATCTACAAGCTAAATAAATTACGAATATGAATTAAATTTCGAAATAATTTCAGTAAATGGAGATCCAATGTTCGTGACAGAACGAGGGCAATGCCTCACATAAAAACTTACTGTCGAATATCTCCTTGTAAGAAATACCTTTCGTGGTTTCTGCTCACCAGCGCCAATTTATCAAAGGCTGCTTGGGGAATGGAGAATAAAGCAAAAAGTAACCTGCGAATTCTCAATTACGAAGCCGGTGTATTATTTATCCCTTCTGTAGTAGTGAGTTTTATCTCATTCAGTTGGTATGTTTCGTTCGATAACTTAGTTGGTAATTTAAAATATTAATTTTGTAGATTCAAAAAGATCGATTTCCTCTTACAAACGAAGATTCTAGTGAAAATGGACCTCAATTTCCACTCCACTATGATATTCCATTAACACCTTATAGGGAAGGTGATGCACCTTGGGTTATGGATATGCTACAGAATGCATAATTCTATGTCATTGGATTATTTTCTATTCTTATCTTCTATTCAATTTACTTTTAAACAAATTTTCTACAATAAATATTTCCTAAAGAGTATTTGAATTATTGATAAGAAAAGCTGTTGTAATATTTACCTACCGCAAATCAACTACATGATGCTTACGAGTAAAGCGCCGTCGCGAATTAATCGATTTTCAATTCTAAATTTAACGCAATCGAAGTGTTTAAAAATGAAAAAGTGCGAAGTGAGTTTAATTTTTATTTCAATAATTGCTAAATGTAAATTTAAATAAACATCGAGTTTCATAATTTTTTCATAAACATCTTACCAAGGACCGCGATCGATTGATTTGAAAACATGAAGGTCGATAAATGAAAAGCTTTTAATAGTGATGGATTTCAAAAAACTATCGTTTATAGTTAGAATATTAACGTTAAATGTGTATAAATTATCTACCTATCAAGATGAGTTTAAGTGATAAAAATATTTTGCATAATTTCGCCATGATTTTAAGATAAATCTCGTAAAATGGGTAATTTCAGTGGCGAAATGACTGAAAAAAATGTTACATCGGAATCAAATTTTTGTATTATAGCAATATATGTCACCGTTCCTTTATTATTTTGTTACTGGATTCTAGAGGTGCATTATTTTTTACGATTTTTATTATGCGCTTTTATAGCTAAGTTTTTTAAACGACGACTTTTCATTTTAGAAGAAACAACGTACTCTGGTAAGTTGATGATAGAATTATTTGATTCTTTATTCGTACGTTATTATCACTGAATTATTATTCTATGTCGAGTAGTGACATGCACAATGAGGGAACAGATCACTGTTTACTTCTTTAACTTCGGCAATGGAGAAATTTTAATTTCTCAATGTGAAGAATACATGTTTATTTTCCTTTGGTAAAACTGAACTAAATTTTTTACATTTAATTTTACTCAATTTACCAACTCATGAGTATTTATTTATATATGAAAATTTCTTCAAAATGAGAAATGTTTGTTTTTGATTTCTTACCTGTTAAGGGGAGAAAAGGAACAGATAATGTAGATGTGTGCAGACGAGTTTGTAGTGTGATAATGCGTGTTCTACGTCACTCATCAATTACTAACTTGACTTTTTTCAGCATTCTAAACATTTTTTATAAGTCCAGTATTTTCACAATGAATATTTCACTATTTTTTAACCCATTACAAACTATTTTTCCTCAGTCATTAAAACAAGTTCAAAAATTTTACAAATTTTATATCCAATTTTCATTAATTCCCCACATTTTTTCACGTTTTCTTAATTCCCATTACCTATAGATGATAATTTTCTTAGATATGAACAGAGAATGAAAAAATGATCTTTAATATGTTGTGCATTACCTATCGTTTGATTCATTTTTAGCTGAATTTTTAACCTACCTGTTTTGGGAAGGAGGAGTCGGCGGAGGTTGAGGTTTTCAAATCTTTAACGAACATTTATAATCATCTGGGACACATCCAAATTTTTGCTTGTATCTACTTATGATGAGAGTCTTCATGTGAATATGCAAACATAATTTTTTGGATTTTCGATACATCTCAAATAACGAATTACTCAAATTCTGCTGGGGCGGGGTTGGAGAGGAAGCAAACGAATCAACATTTTCGCTTTGATGTCATATTATGAAAGAGTAATCAAGGATACCAACATATGCTGATTTCAGCCTTCTAAATGCATTTCGTGTGAAACTGGAGTAAAAAAATTTTCATAGTAAGTTTTCACTAAATCATTTAAGAAACGTCAAAGTTTGTGTGTGAGTTTAGTTTGGAATCAGAATATGGCAGGTTGAATTCGGATTGAAATGGTTTTAAAATGGTGGATTGTCAAAATTTGAGGAGAGCTTGAGGAGCTTCGATCAAATTACTCAAAATGTGACTAATATGGATTCATACTATTATGAGGGATAAGAAGTATACTATATCCTAAATTCACTTTCACATATTTTACTGGAGGGGAAGAGAAGGTGTTGTCGACCTCAAAATGTGGTTGTGAGACCTACTAGAAGTAGAAAATCTTTTACTGTGGTGTTATAACAATAGAATAAGTTCAAATAATTAACCTAATTTGATTTGAGTTTCCCAAGTGAATTTGGAGGAGAGAAGAGGAAAAAACGACTTTTGAAGGGGAAAGTACTAGGTATAATAAATTTCCTGATTCTTCCTATATCTCCTTATCCTCATTAAATCGACTTGGCGACGGCAAACTTTTTATTTAATGCTATGAACTCCTGAATTTGGGTTAAAATGGATCTAAAATGGCTGATTATCAAAATTTGAGGTTCACTTAAGGAGCCTCAAGTAGTTATAATTTGAGAAATATGTGTTGGCAAGAAGTACTACGATTTTCCAAATTCAACTTCTCAAGTGGTTTTGGGAGAGATTGCGTAGGGGTTTCCCTACTTGATTCATACATGTACTGTACGCTGAAGTTATTGCAAAAATTTACTTGTTTCAGGAATATGCCTTACAACCGATGTAGATACGTTACTATTTCATATGAATAATACTAGGTATCTGAGAGAAGTTGACTTTGCTAGAGCAGATTTCTACGTTAGAACGAGATTATGGAGTGAAATCAAGAAAAAAGGAGGATCGGTGGCTCAAATATGTACTAACATTCGTTATCGCAGATTCATTCGTCCTTTTCGTTTCTACACCATTACAACTAAGGTATCAACGATAATAATCGCTCTATAGAATTATTCCGGTAGTAATGATAATAAGGCAATTCTTAATACCAAAATGTGATAAATATCACGTACGTTACATTCTGAAGGAGCTAATTCGATAGTAAATTTCTTACGAGTTGAATATTATTTAATCAATTCCTTCATCTTGTATAGGTAATCCATTGGGATCACAATACCATTTTCATGGAGCATCGTTTCATAACCAAAAGCAATGGCTTTGTAAATGCCATTGTAATGAGTCGTCAACGATTAATGGATTGCAGCGCCGAAGAAATCATCGGAGAGCTACTCTTCAAACAAAACAAAAATAGTGAAATTCCTCTGACAAAACCAGATCTTCCTTTAGAATATGTACGATGGGTCGAGTGCAATGATATTTCAAGCGCTAATTTGAGAAGCAACAATCATTAAATAATTTTGTGGTACCTACCACATTATAATGAAGCACAGAGTCTTTCGAATGAAATTGATATTACCTTTTTTTTTTTTTAATCGATTTCTTTTATTGAAATCATGAATGTTAAGATCATGATCATTTTATCGGAATACTATTATCACCTCAGAATAGTATTACCCAACAAGTTAACTTGTACGAGTAGGTACGCGTATATTATTTTTTAATTTAAGCTGAAAAATGTGTTATGTATGTGTATTGTGTTTTTGGTTACCAAATTGATTTTTTACCATTTTTTTTTTTTAGATAGGCATTTGAAAAATTCTTTTCTTTTCTTCTGTGATTTATTTATATTTTTAAAATATATGGGCAAGATTTGACGAATATTGTTATACCCGCGATATTACGCATAGTTCGACAATCTTTACTCATTTTTTGCAATTTTTCTCAAGGAAATTTAAAGTTGAAAATGCCATATCTTATACCCATATTTGTTTTTGTGTGTTTGAAAGTCTTATTAAATCAAATATTACTGATTATTATTTATTTTTAATAGATGGCGGGTTTATTAATAGGAAAATAAAAAATTCATTTTCATTTTTAAAATGATGTTTAGTACTATGCAAAGTTGAATCTTCACAGAAAGCTTAGATGTGAAAGACATATAACGCTTTTTTTTTTTAGGTACAACAATGCATTTTACCTGTATGTATATTCATTATTAAAATGAAAAAAAAAACAAATTTTACTTACAATGATAAAATCAAAACTATAATATTTATGTGCATTTCTGCAGTTTATTTAAATCAATGATGAGTTCTAGGTTATATACCAGTTACCTACCGTATACTGTATGATAAGGTGGTAGTAGCGTAGCTAAGGAGCTCGGAGTCAAATCGTGTAATGTTTAGAAGTACTCTTTATTACAATTTTCTACTCCTCCATAGACTTCAATATGCTAAAACTTCTTGGAGGGAGGGACTAAGGAGGAGAGTTAGGCATATAGCTCGAGCATGCCAAAAACAACCATATATTCTGTATTTTTATTATAGAAATAAAATCTCAAAAAATAAAGAAATAAAAAAAATATTGAAAATTAAAAAATGCAAATGTCTTTAAAAATGAAAAAATGTTAAAAAGAAAGAAAAATGTCTGAAAATGAAGAAATGTTTACAGTCTAGTAAATGCGGGTACCCAAAATGGTTCCAAAGGGTTATAATTTCTTTCGGCCGCAGGGTGTTTTCTGACAGTATTTTCTCATGATTTTTTTAATATTCACCATCCTTAGAAATGTTGGCACCATGCTCTAAAAGTTTTTCATTATTCTTGTAGATTTTTTGTGGCGATAACGACTAACTAGCTATTGATATACGCCAGTCGATATGGAAAAAACATTTTAAACTCAGGTATTTTCTTTCATAAATTTTCATTATTAGATTTTTGAAAATATTCTACATATAAAAAGATAAAAGTAGGTGTATAACATTTCGTCTCATAAACTCTTGAGAATATTAAAAAAAAATTGTTGAGCCCATTTCTTTCCACCCTAGTCTATACGTATATTGTATCTATGTATTTTTTTATATTCAACATGCTATACTTGTTGTTCATTGTCAAATAATATACAAGGTGTTTTACCTCACTACGAGTTCCTTTAAACTAGAATAATATGTAGAATAATACTCATACGTCACTCGTGTGTGATACTTTGCTTATTAAGCATACTTGCTGAAAATGCTACGATAGAAAAGTTGATTAAAAATTTCTTCTCTTTAGAATCAACTTGGTAATTTTTCTATTTCATCATCGAAAGCAGATAAAAATATGCTGTTTTCATAAAAAATATAGAATATGTAATTTAGGTAGCATAACTGAAAAAAAAATTGTGGATATGGTGGTGAAGGATAAGTGAAGAAAAATAATAAAAGATGTGCGAAAATAAGGGAGGAACTCGGAAACATGCTCTATCATCCATGTGCTATATTTTAAAATTTTTTATACATCTCTACTGTATTGATTATTAATTTGATTTTTAAAATACTAAATTTTATCATAGATTTACCACAGCTACCATAGACAATCACTATGTAAAAATTTACCACTCAGAAGAAATGATAGAAACATTAAGCAAAAATAGTTCCATACTTTCATCATAGATAGCGTTTACCATACTATTGCATTTGATCTATGATCACATATTGGTGTACAAGAAGAGAGGAGAAGGACATTGATGTATTCGCTACTACCCACTCCCACAAAAATGTAAGTTGAATCATTGCGGGGAGAGGAAAAGTATGTTGAAGCGCTATCTCTGATTGAGCTCTCTAATTAATTAATTTTTGACTCCTTTTCAACCATATGTCAAATGATGAGGGATACAGTTTTATATGGCAGCAGATGTTAATCCACTATAATAAAATATAAATTCTATGATAAATTAAGTGTAAAAAATTTTGATTAAAATTTTCAATTTCTTCGTATTTCTTACAAATACTTGAGTAAAAAATACAGAATAGAAATGTAAAAAATCATTGTTATAGTAAATTTAGAAAAATTCATTTACTGTAAAGTTGTACCCATTTAAAGCTGTCTTAGTAACACTTAATTAAGAGGGGGGATGGTCACCTTACCTCCCTAACTATTTTTCAAAACGTGGCCTCAAAAAAGTATTTTTCGAAGTTATTTACATTAATATAAAAACTTACTATTCTCCCATTTGGCCTTTTTTCGATTTTAATTTATAAACAAATCACCTAGTCCGTCTAATGTTACCAATTTTACATCAGAATAGTTTATATTGCATATTCTATATTTTGACGAAAGCAGTATATTTTATTTGCCTTACATGATGAAATAAAACTTAAAAATCAATTATTAAAAAATAGTTTTTCAACTTTTTTATCTTGGCACCTTCAGCAAGTGGGATAGGCAAACTATCATACATGAGTAACGCAAGAATGGCCCTCAGCGTGGTATGACGAACAACTTATGTTGAGATGAAACACCCAGTATGCATATTGTTGTGTATACCTATAATATGTGATTAATGAAAAATAAATTGTTCATTAAATTCGTAATATTGATTTTATAGAAGGTAAGTTTCCAGGAAAAAAGAACTATTTTCACATATTTTCACACATTAAATACTTATATCATAAGGTGGGATAACTAATCTGTAATATTTAAAGGAAAATTCTACTCGCCCAAAGCTACCTAATCGAATTTTAAAATTAAATTCCATAACTCGAGCATTCAACTCAAACGCGTTCTATTTGTTGATGGTGTTTCACGTTTTAGATATAAATATTTTAACAGAATTCTGTATCCGAGCTTCATTGTAAAACAGTAAAAGTATTTTATCTGCGCCCGCGCTCTCCAACATTCAGTATCGCCGAATGCAACGTCTAATATACGGTAATAACAATAAACCTTCCGCAATAAGGGTACTTATTAAATAAATTTCGCCAACGGTACTGAATTATTAAATTCATATGTTTCCAAAAAGGGGGATCGTGAAAAGCGTTTGTTTTTAGTTCATAAAATGAAACACCGCGCGCACACACACGTTACACTTTTCGTTGATAAGCTAAATGCTCGAAGAGAGAGATGAACAAGGGTTCTTTTTCTAGGAATTTGTTTTCAGGTAATCGAAGAGGTATTTTACAAAAAAAAAAAAAAAAAAAATGGAATTTAACTCAAATAATGTAGCATAGCATATTTGTAAAATAGATTCAAAGAATTACAGAAAGAACTCGTTTGAAAATAAATTCGTTAAAAGTTTTCTGTAATAAGTAATAAGTAAGAATAATATAAAATCGCTTAATTAAAATATAAACAATACAACAGTCTGCAAAGAACGCGAAAAGTAACCAGTCATAGTCGTCGAGTAATAATCATTTTATAAATTCCGCCGGTTAATTTTACACTTAATTTTACTTCAGTTGAATTACGATTTAATTAAAACTCCAGAAATAGGGAATACATCAAGGGTAGAAATAAAACGGTCACGTTTCTTTACTAGTGTAACTTTATTCTAATAATCTTAATCACAGCATGTTGAAAAAGGGCAATTATAATGAAAAATGTTATCATCAATTGCTTTCGCTAGAACTTTAATGTTATAATCTCCATGCCAAAGAACGAAGACATTTTTGTCATTTTGTTGGAAAGAAATTTAAATCGAGTTGCAAACTTTTTCATTTATTAAATGCGCATAAAAATACCACGTTAAAATTTTTTAATAAATTTGAGAAGAATTAAATTTAAAAAACAAAACGTATAGCCTTTCTGGAGCTAATCTTTTTTAGAACGAAAGGTTCAAACTTGCAGATAATAAATCGCAAGTTCCAGTGTGAAAAATGTATGAAAATTCAATTAAGTATCCTAAACTAGTTTTCAAATTCATTGAGGAGCAAACTTGGATACCCTCAAAATCTGAATGAACCGCAAATGAAGAATCTGAAAAGCATCTTTATGTCTTCAAATTTTGAGCGATTCTCATTCACAACTTTCACTGAATCTATCAAAATATTTTTCAAAATAATTTCAGATTTAAAAATTGCAATTTAAGCTTTTTCAGTACATCATTAAAAAAATTACTAAAAAGATAGATGCTGGTCGAATCAAAACCACTTGGGAGCACAGTATAATCATAGTTTGAAACCCTCTTCTTCTCCTTGACCCCTCCTTCTCAGATAGGATAGGCAGCAAAGTTTATAGACCTATAACAGGTGAAACCATTTCGGTTAACCACTAAGAAATTTGAGAATAAGTATTTTAACGAGACGATTTGACCTGTGCGATGTTAATGATCGTTCAAGCTCTAAGAGACAACAACTAGCGAACGATTTCGACGGATTCCAACAAAAATTTCCAATTTTCGATCAGTTTGTTCTTGATGGAAATCTAACTTTTTTCCAATTTCTTTTTTTAAATACTTTCTTTAGAATTAGAATAAGACCCGTATTTCAACGAATTTTCGATAAATCATTTCTAAAACGAGTGATTGACGTTTAAAATTTTCTTATATCTCGCAAATTTTCGCCCACTTAAACTCTTCTTAAATCAAAAGAAAGGAAATATTCGAAAATATCTCAAAAGTCGGGTTTTCTCGAAAGATTAATAAAAAAAAACGTAAGCAGCCATGCCGCATTACTGGAGCTGAGTTTTTAACTGGGGCTTGTTTTGATTTAGTAATAACCTTGCTTAACCGTTCATCACTACAGGCCACACCCAATACCAAGTCTGAAAACCCCTACCCTATCCTTTCCAAAAACATTTAAGAAGTTGAATTTGGCACAAATGTAGTATTTCTTGCCATGAAATAATCATGCGAACACATATTTCTCAAAATTATAACTATTTGAGGGTCCTCAAATTATCTTCAAATTTTGTAAATCCGCCATTTTGGATCCATTTTGACTCAAATTTAAGTGGTTATATTCTGGTCACAAACTAATCCTACACACAAAGTTTGACCATTCTAGGCCGATTTGGTGATGAGATATGGAAGATTCATGAAATTTCCTGCAGCAATTTCCCCTCCAAAAGCCGTTTTTTGCTCTAACTCCCCTCCAAAATCACTGAGGAAGCTAAAATCAAAATACGTTTGTCACTTGGGCTCATTTTATCATATGACACAGCAATAAAAAATTTTCGACCCCTCCTGTACCCCCACCACTATTTTAGGTTGTAACCCCGCCTTCCCCCTCCAACATCATGTATGGAAGTGAATTCGGGATATAGTATACAACTTATCCCCAATAACCATATGAATTCATATTAATTACATTTTTACCAACTTGAGGCTCCTCAAGCTCTACTCAAAATTTTGATAATCCGCCATTTTGAATCCATTTTGATCCAAATTCAAGAGGTCATATTGTGGTCACCAACTAACCTCACACACAAAATTTGACCTCTTTAACTTGATTTGGTGGGGAGATATGGAAGATTCAAGAAATTTCATGACTCAAAACTTCCTCAAAAAGCCGTTTTTTGATCTAACTCCTCTCAATATGCACTCAAGAAGCTGAAATTTGGATATGTTAGTATCCGTGACTCACTCTTTCATATGAAATCAAAAACGAAAAATTTGAGCTATTTGCCCCTTCTCCAGCCCCCCTCAAAATTTGAGTGATCCGCCATTTTGAAATTTATCGAAAAAACAAAAAAACTATTTTTGCGCATTTTCAAGAAGAGTCCCTCACCAAATTTTTAGCAAATTTTATGAATACTCACCGGCGCTACGCGTGGGGAAAAAAATATATATATATACCAAAAAGTTGGACATTTGCCAGATGATTACAAATGGTCTGAAACGCAAAGAGTTGAAGACCCCACCCTCCCCCGACCTTCCCTTCCCAAATCAGGTAGGCTGTAATAGCTATCGTTTTGTTAAAAACTCAGCTAATAAAATAAAACCGGTCGGAATAAATTATATCGGGTTTTCAGAGAGAAATAAACGATTGAAATTGACGTTCAAAACGAATCTCTTCTTGTCAAAATGTAAACAAAGAGTATACCCTTGAGGCTGATGTCCTATTGGCTGTTGATCATCACTCCACAGTTGCTCATAATGACGTCATTAGTAAACAATGCGCTTGATCTCAAATGGTGTAACCTGTTATAGGTCAATAAACTTTGGGTAGACAGTAACAGATATCATTTTTATCACTAATTCATCAACTTAAAATTTAAGATTTGTGTGCGTTTTTGTGTTTAAGTTACCTTGCGATCAACTACAGTATTCGAAGCTTCAATATCAAGTATAATATAGGTATTCAAATATTATTACAAATATTCAATCAAAATTAAATATAATGTATTCGAAGATGCGAGTTGTTTTTCCGTCACAACTTCCGAACAGTAAAATATTTAACAAAAACACAAAACACTGAGCGAACGGTTATATTTTTTGGATTCACTAGATGCGCTTTCCTGCTTGAATAAATTACCAAGTAAAATTACATTTGTCCCCATCTGGACGCACAGAAAACTTATTAAACTGCGCAGCGTCTTTTCTAAGATTCAATTACGAATACAACGAAAATGATGTTTTTTAAAACGTTTCAATAATAAACCACTAGTTGTTAAAATGTCCTGTACAAATCACTTCGTAATTCCGTTCTTCATTAAATGCAAAATAGTTATTATTTTAAAACAAATATTATTTAAATTTTACATGTTTTAAAATTACCTAAATTTACATAATGCGAAGAAAATAATTTTTACCAGCCTTAAAAACGGAAAAGATTTTTTTTCACAATCGACACAAAGTTTATTAAAATTTTGCGTTCACATATGCAATAATTAAACCGATAAATATAGCCGGTTTTGAGTTATCGAATTTACCTACAATAGATATACACGTAATATAGTTTCGTGTTTTCGTAATTATACAAAGGCGAATAAAAAGTAAACGCTGGTTTTCGAGATAAGCGATATTTATATAATTAATTTGTAGAGAACAGCTTATTCTTCGTTTTAACTCATTTCACCTTAAAATATCCTGCTAAACGAAAAACGTGAGGGTATCACAAATTTATGTTTAGATAGTTTCCCGCAGCTGGCATTAATGTAACGAAAATATGTTTCAACTGGGAAATTGAAACTGTTTACATTTACATTAAAAATGTGAATAGGCGTTTTTGAATAAAAATATATTATTTCTACGACGTTTTGCGACGAAATTTAATGATATTTTATTACAAACAGAATTACAAAGGCGGTAAGATTTTTTCAACAAAATTTACCTACATTTGTGATCATTCTTGGATTACATAAGGTGGTTGATCTGAAATTGAGAAATTAAAAACAGTTCGTTGTATTATTTTTTGAACAGGTTTAACGAAATGGGCTTATATTTTATTAAATTTTGTATAAAATCCTTACAGTATTCGCTTATAATGCTCACGTCCTTTTTTTTCCTTATCCCGCCATAGGTAGTATGGAACCAGGATTGGAGACTAGTACCAACATATAGCTTAGCTCGCGAGTAGTTACTTGCGCCTAGTCTCACTTCCCTTATGTGTTCATCGTATGCACCTATTTGTACATGGAAGTACAACATATAATATTTTTTAAAATTTAAACGAAACTACTGATTTAAGTACCTATGATGATGGAAAAAAAAATGCAAAAAAATTTGTGGTATACACTTTTTTGCCTATCTTCATTTTTGAAGGAGCTACGATGATTCAAAATTTTTCCAAAATTCCATTTTTTAAAATTTGATTAAAATCATTCATTCAAGTAGGTACCTAGGATGGTAGAAAAAATGCATTAAAAATTGTAGTAAACACTTTTTGCCTATCTTCATTTTTGAAGGGGCTAACAATAATTTCAAATTTCCCCATAATTTTTTTTTTAATGTGACCTGAAATCAAGGAAAAATTAAAATTCAAATATGTACGTTTTGCTAATCTTCAGAATTGAAGGTATTTCAGCAATTCCTATCACTACACGGATTCGGTACTAGTTTCATTTTTCATCTTTATATTTTAATTTTGCGAGAAAAAATTGTTATATGTAGGTTTTACAATGGTTTTGATTGTGTCTATTATTTCTCATTCAATCCTCAGCCCTTCTTCGAAATATATAATCATGAGTAATAAAACATCATGGGGAAATTTGAAATTATTGTAGCCCCTTCAAAAATGAAGATAGGCAAAAAGTGTTTACTACAATTTTTAATGCATTTTTTCTACCATCCTAGGTACCTACTTGAATGAACAATTTTAATCAAGTTTTAAAAAATGGAATTTTGGAAAAATTTTGAATCATTGTAGCTCCTTCAAAAATGAAGGTAGGCAAAAAGTGTATACCACAAATTTTTTTGCATTTTTTTTTTCTATCATCATAGGTACTTAAATCAGTAGTTTCATTTAAATTTAAAAAAATATTATATGTTATACTTCCATGTACAAATAGTTGCATACGATGAACAAATAAGGGGACTGAGACCAGGCGCAAGTAACTACTCGCGAGCTAAGCTATATGTTGGTACTAGTCTCCAATCCTGGTTCCATACTACCTATGGCGGGTTATTAGTTGATTACAGCGATACAGGTGGATGCACGCGGTTTGAATTTAGGTGACATAACTATACATCTGCGTTTTAAATTGATTTTTTTCATTTATGTAAATAAATTTTTGGATTTAAATTTATTTGAAAAAAATGATGTTCACAAATACGTTAGAAAAGTGTAAGGAATTTACTACAGTGCTTGAAAACTCAGCTAAGAGCTTCCTGAAACCGCAGAAATTAGGGCACTGTAGTCTGTTCAAAATAAGAACGACCAAATCACACCGAGCAAACACACACGTTTTTGAGTCTGCTAGCCGCGTATGGTTGAAAACGGGTAAATTTCGCGATTAAAGTAAAAGGCGTTTCACATTGGTGCGAGGTGATCTTTCTTCTGACTACATAAGAGGAAAGAAAATCCGAGAAATTAGAATGAATTTAGATGAATTTTTTATCTGAAATTTTCGTATTATAAAATAAAGAGCAAGGATCTCGAAAATGCACTCATGTAAATTTGTTAGTCAGAAAAAATATCAATTCGCACCAGTGTGAAACGCCTTTTCCTTTGAACGC
This sequence comes from Phenacoccus solenopsis, assembly GCA_009761765.1. Taxonomy (NCBI): domain Eukaryota; kingdom Metazoa; phylum Arthropoda; class Insecta; order Hemiptera; family Pseudococcidae; genus Phenacoccus; species Phenacoccus solenopsis. Next base: position 23,876,617 of record CM019756.1, read on the forward strand.
GAAATTTACCAGTTTTCAACAATACCTGGGCTAGCAGACTCTAAAACGTGTGTGTTTGCTCGGTGTGATTTGGTCGTTCTTATTTTGAACAAACTGTAGCAGAAATAAGTCAATATAAGAAAATGTACACGGCTAAAACAGGATCACCTACTTACACTTAACTCTGTGGGATGACAATTAAGCGAGCTAAGTTAAAATAAATATTCACACTTAACTCGCGCCTATTTCTCATCAACGCTACACCAATTTATAACTGCACCTGCAAATGAGCGCATTAACTGTCGTTAATTATGTACGAATAATGAGAGTAGGTACGAATAATAGGTACGTAATTTATTTTCTATAAGAGGGTGTATAAATGTACCTATAGTAAAATATAAGAGCGATAAACCCTTCTAAAAAATATTATTACCTTAGGCTCAACGGTTACCTTAATGGCTGTTGAGCTTCTACGTTGCTTCTCGAGTCGAATTCAATAATTTACTTTTTAATCGAAATATTAATACCAGGGCGACAAAATGGATGGAAATTTACACGCCATATACTGGGAAGCTGTATAATATTATCAAATTACAAGCTCCGTATCATTGGTAAAACAAAAATCGCAATTCGAAATTCTTACCAACTAGTTGATGCGTTTAATATCATTACTTCGTAAACACCTATAGTTGCAAAAGGAACGAAAGCACGAAAAATTGATAACAAAAAATTTCATCGAATTACAAACGAACGCAGCTCGTTGATAATAAACCATTTTAGATTTTCGATTAACCTTCACAAAAACGGAAAAATGAAAAGACCAAGCGTAGATTTTATTCGCGATATTTAATAACGAAATAAAAAGAAAAATACATTTAAAATAGAATCAGATTCATCGACGAACAATTTACTGTTAAGAATAGTGGTTTTCCCATGCTTCATTAAACAAAACGTCAAATACCAAATGTCGAGGGAATTTTTTTGTAAAGGATATTGTAACGACAACTTAATAACATTTCGGGCTTTTCTACCTTCATTCTTAAAAGCTAACTCTCACAGTCTGCGCGTATACGCTGCTTTTTTTCTTCCGTATATTTTCCTCTTTTTTTTTGCCTTTCGCTTGTTATCACGACCGATTGATTTCAACAAAATTATCAAAATAGTGAAGTTGTAAAACGGATAGGAAATGCGACACGTCTGTTCCAGAACTTGAGATATAATTCAATGATAGAGCAATAGGGTTTCCTTTTTAGTGAAATAATTTCTTACGTTTTTTTCTCGTCGCAAACTTCAGTTATTTCTGTATCGATTTTTTGATACCGATCTTTCCAATATAACTTTCAACAATTGCGATAAAATTGAGAGTTCTTCGGTTTGGATAATCTCAACCTACAGCCGTATAGTTAACTACGAAGTACATATTCTGTTATTTTTTACCAATGAAGGGAAACATAATGTCAACATTCAACCTAAATTACTTCATTATCATTGGCAAAGAAGAGACATTTACACATCATTTTACTTATTTCCTTATCATAATAATACAATGAGGTGTTCACTTCCAGACATCGCAGTTCAACCAAAAATACGTGACATTTAATTAGAAATGCTTGAAAAAATGCTATTTTAATTAAAGCAACAAGTACGCATACTTTTTCTCGCAGTCAATCTCGCCTTGTCATTTATTCATTCTCATGACGACGAGAGTTAACATGTCGTCTGAATTTTTGAGATGAAATTTAACGATAAACGAGACGTTCAATTTCACTAAATATCACCTATGAGAGAATTTCCTCGTTGGTTGTAGAGTTGAATGAATAACAGATACGATACATTTCCTGTTTTTGCTTTTGTCGTTTCAAAGCGAAAACCTTTTGCGGAAAATTCTAAATGCGGTATATCAAATGAATGATTAGCGTTGCTGTGTACATTGGTACGTTTACTGGTAGGCATTTCGAGCAAGCTCGTTTAAAGAGGGAGAAAATGAAGAGTTTCATCAGAGCCCAGAATTTTTGGAGAGCTCGATAAGGTTTTTGGAGAAAATGCTAATTATGTACGAGTTGAGTAAATTTTGTATGTAATCATCATCGTCTTCCTTTAGAGAATTTTGATTTTCTTTGCATCCAGTCATTAGATTGGAAGCGAAAAATTTGATACTAAATTTAAAAGAAGGAAATGATGAAGTTGATACGCTGATTTTGAAAAAACTAATTAGACAATTGAAATAAACATTAAGTGAATAGTAAAGTAGTGAATAAGCTTTGCTACCTTACTTGATGAAACAATTAAAAAGTTTAAATTAGATAATTACAACGACGAATTTACATATGTGACTCATGTTATAATCGAATAAACAATCATATCGTGTAAAGAGGCAGTGAATTTGTTTAAAAGTGAGAAGTAGAGGAAGGTAATCAAAAACAAAAAAAAGAGGCTGATGCAATCGAGAATAATGATATATGGGAAGTTATAGAATATAACTATATTCGTTATAGCGAGAAAACATCACCTCGCCAATAGCTTTTTATTGAAAAAGCGGGCATAGAAAAGGCTAGACTAATAATGAGAGAATTAGAAGATTTAAACATACAGTGCCCACAACTGATTATTTATACATCAATTATTGTAAATACCACTAGCTCTTCAGTTATAATATCGACATATCTTAGTTGTATGATTGTTCGCTTTTTTTAAACAGGAATAAAATATCCACGCACTACTTTCGCATTGATTAAAAATAGGTCTAGAATCTCCACAGTGGTACTTTGACTATATATATTAGATGGTTTAACTTTCTAGGAAGAAATGTTTGCAATTAAAAAAAAATACGAAATACTTTATAGTCCATTTCAATTTTCAAAAATACTACATAATTTAGAATTATTGAAACTCCTTCAAAAATAAAGATAGGCAAAAAGTATAAAAATTGTTTTTTTGCAAATTTTTCTCTGTGATATTCGGTACCTACTTAAATGAACAATTTTAGTCAAATTAAAAAAAAAACAATTTTGGAAAAATTTTAAATCATTGTAGCTCCTTCAAAAATGAAGATAGGCAAAAAGTGTATATCACAAATTTTTTGTAATTTTTTTTTTCTATCATCCTAGATACTTAAATCAATAGTTTCACTTGAATTTTAAAAAATATTGTACGTTGTACTTTCACGTACATGTGGTTGCATACAATGAACACATAAGGGGAGTGAGACTAGGCGCAAGCAACTACTTGCGGGCTAAGCTATATGTTGGTACTAGTCTCCAATCCTGGTTCCATACTACCTATGGCGGGATAATAAATCTGTGACATTCTACCACTATTACCATGATTATAATTATTACGCGAACTATAATTTCCGCGAACACAATTACAATGATTATAATTATTTCTAGTATACAAAATACTATCACTTTCATCGTTTTCCATCCTTTCCTCATATCTTTCATGAGCTTCTTTGGTACCTGCGACATACTCAATGATTTTCATCTTTAACTCATTTAAGGGTATACCCTATTTAGTTCTACCTGTTTTATCAATAGAGGATTTATAATGACTGGTCTATGTTCTAATTGGTCATATGTTACGCGCGTATTAATGACCAATCATAACGCTAGAATGTGATAAAATGTAGGTAGGTAGTTTCATTTGTACCTTCCTAAATAATATCGTTCAGTTTTCAGTGAACGACCAAAATTCGTTTGTAATTTGAATCATTAGCTGATTTGTGTTTTTAATTCACGAGTTAGTCGAGGTCTTCGACCATATACTATGGACTGCTAATTTAAATGGCACAAACTGAATCCAACAACAACAGTATTTAGATGCGCTGACGCATGCGTAGTTTCACTGAAATAATTATTAATATGCTTTCTTTAATGTAATTTTAATTATTGAGTATTTATTAATGAAATTAAATCAGTAGTTTGATGTTGATTTAACATTCTTATCATTGAAAATTTCAATATGTTTTCATTTTCATTCCTGAAATATCACTACGCATGCGCGAGCCCATCTATGATGTTGTTATTGTTTGCTTCACTTTGGTGTTCGTTTCTGTACGACCATTAGCAGTCCATAGTATATGGTCGAAGGTCGAGGTAAATTTACCATATTCCAACTTGCTGATTGGTTGTTACAGGCGTGACGTATGACCAATTAGAACATAGACCAGTCATTATAAATACTCTATTTAACGATGGTCGTAAGATCGTCGTAGAAATGCAAACACTGAAACGATGAAATAATCATATGAACACATGTTTCCTACATTACAACTATTTAATGCTCCTCAAATTATCTTCAAATCCTTATGATCCGCCATTTTTGATCCATTTTGATCCAAACTGAAGAGGTCATATACTGGTCATCAACTAATCTTACACACTAAGTAATTAGTTCGATCTTCCTAGGCCAATTTGGTGACGAGATATAAATTTCCAACAGCAATTTTCCCTCCAAAAGCTGTTTTTTCCCCTAGCATCCCTCCAAATTCACTAGGGAAGCTAAAATAAGAATAAGTTAGCAATGTAAGGACTTGAAAGTAAACGAGAACCGCTCGTTAATACGACCGAAAAGCGATTTTTTCATAATACGTTGAAACAATGAACCTACATATACGACGCCTTACCCTTAAGGAAAGGCTAACGTTGAAAAATCACACTCATTTTACGACAATTTAAATGTTACGAGAATAACGTGAGAAAAAATAAATCTACAATGGGGAAATTCTGACATTTCAATACCCTGTTATCGGTTACTAGCGGTTTGTAACGGTTAACGCAGGATTAGAATCAGTATGTACGTTTCGCAAAATGTTGGTTACAAATTTTCTTCTCATAAAATAAAAAGGTTGTTGCTGCTATTGGGATTTAGGTAGGTAAGAATGAGAGCGAATCGTACTATAAGTCGTAACCCATACATATGGGCTTCACTTTAAGGTAAGATAAATTGCGAAAAAATAGCCTCTACATTTGTGTACTGTCCGTAAAATGTTACTATTTCACTCAACGACGAGATTCGAGCATTGGTAGAAGCTTAAAAAAGCTTTTCTTACTTTTCACCTTTGTTGAAAATTCTTTTCGCCATATAACCGAGAGAAAATGTCGACTACATGTTTGACGCCTTCTATGTAAGTTAATGTACGTTGTTGGGCGAGTTCGGTTGAATAATGATATTTTTTTCTTTGAGAATTTAGGAAATTATTCTACTTTTTCATATTTATAATGGAACCGCTTAATCAGTATCAATATTTTTCCGTAGATACGTCGCCGAAAAAAAATTCTCGTTGAAGTATCTTTGGTAATTTTATTCGGTCCAAATGGCGCGACATGATGTCAAATGTATATCGTTTATCGTTCGTTTTTCTTTTTGATTACTATTTCATTTTCCCCCTCTGTAACCTAGAAGCCTTTTTCACATTTTTAAGAAAAGATAAGGATCTCAAGTTTTGAAGTTTTAATAATATTATTTTTGCAACAATTGTTTTCAACGATTAAAATGCTTAGTAGAAAAATCTGTTCAAATATACTTATTTAAAAAAAAAAAAAAACGCCAAATTAAAATTAATGATTTTTTCAGTTTTACATTTGAAAAATTTTAACATATACCAAATTAATAATATGAATTATTCACTCGATAACTAAAACAAGTAAATTAATGGAATGAAAATTTCAATCTTAATAAAAATTTCCAAAGCAGTTTGAAAAAGAAAAATTTCAACCCCACAACACTTCACTTCAATAATATTTCCATACCTAATACTATTTCAAATTTTTTTATTCATTCGAAAAAGCTCACTGAATGGGTGTAAAAAATTTTTACTTACATTAGCACCTACGCGCACTTCCAAGAAATAAACCGAATTTAACTATCTTAACTGCAACATCCTTCGTAGAAATCCCCAAGGATTAGTTCAGTCTAGGTCTGAAACCGATGCTCAGTCACGTTAGCATTGGATCCCGGAATAGACGAAAAGACGTGTGGAAAATAACTAACAAACTTCCACAGATCATTTACAAATGGTCATCCTATACGGCCGCCTTACCAAATTCTGATGAAAAATTCAACACAATCTTGCGAAATTGTTGCAATGATCAACGAAATAGGTTTCTGTTTTTACGTTCACAATTGCTGAATGGTATAGCTACGTGGACTGATGGGTTGTGACCTGTGTCACGAGCTTATTTTTTTCAATAATTTACCTAAGGTTGGACGAATTGGAAAATTTTATAACTTCTCCAATACATTGAGACTGAGGTATAATTTCCACAGAATTGAAACACAAATTCTTCTTCTGCGTTTTAACTTTCAAAAGTACATAAATGTAATTCTATGGTTTTCTATAATTTTTTTACCATATTATGCAGCAGAATTTTATCTATTTCTCTCTTTCTACAACTTTTTGAGGAAATTATGATGAACACGCATACAGAAAGAGAAACTTTGATCTCATGAGCATAAATAAATGAAATGCTGGAAATTTTCTTGCAGCTAGGTTCTACTCATTATTGAGCTTTTATTTCCTATTCGTCTTGCATTTGTCAGCGACTTCACCATTTCTAAAATATTTGAGAAGTAACCAGACACTCAAAACTAAAACATGAGTATCAAACAACATCCGACTATGAACGAAAATTTAAGTGATTTTTCTCACCTCTAGCTTTTCATAAAACGTGAATGACCTGTTTCTTTTTAGCTGAGTTTTTAACAAAACGATAGCTATTACAGCCTACCTGATTTAGGAAGGGAAGGTCGGGGGAGGGTGGGGTCTTCAAATCTTTGCGTTTCAGACCATTTGTAATCATCTGGCAAATGTCCAACTTTTTGGTATATATATATATTTTTTTCCCCACGCGTAGCGCCGGCGAGTATTCATAAAATTCGCTCAAAATTTGGTGAGGAACTCTTCTTGAAAATGCGCAGAAGTATTTTTTTTGTTTTTTCGAAAACTTTCAAAATGGCGGATCACTCAAATTTTGAGGGGGGCTGGAGAAGAGGCAAATAGCTCAAATTTTTCGTTTTTGATCTCATATGAAAGAGTGAGTCACGGACACCAACATATTTAAATTTCAGCTTCCTAAGTGCATTTTGAGGCGAGTTAGCAAAAACCTGTTTTTGAGAAAATTGCGTTTTTTGTGTCACTCACTTTGCGCAGGCGGGTGTGGATAAAATTCGCTCAAAATTCGGTGAGGAACTCTTCTTGCAAATACGCAAAAATAGTTTTTTTGTTTTTTCGATAAATTTCAAAATGGCGGATCACTCAAATTTTGAGGGGGCTGGAGAAGGGCAAATAGCTCAAATTTTTCGTTTTTGATTTCATATGAAAGAGTGAGTCACGGATACTAACATATCCAAATTTCAGCTTCTTGAGTGCATATTGAGAGGAGTTAGATCAAAAAACGGCTTTTTGAGGAAGTTTTGAGTCATGAAATTTCTTGAATCTTCCATATCTCCCCACCAAATCAAGTTAAAGAGGTCAAATTTTGTGTGTGAGGTTAGTTGGTGACCACAATATGACCTCTTGAATTTGGATCAAAATGGATTCAAAATGGCGGATTATCAAAATTTTGAGTAGAGCTTGAGGAGCCTCAAGTTGGTAAAAATGTAATTAATATGAATTCATATGGTTATTGGGGATAAGTTGTATACTATATCCCGAATTCACTTCCATACATGATGTTGGAGGGGGAAGGCGGGGTTACCAACCTAAAATAGTGGTGGGGGTACAGGAGGGGTCGAAAATTTTTTATTGCTGTGTCATATGATAAAATGAGCCCAAGTGACAAACGTATTTTGATTTTAGCTTCCTCAGTGATTTTGGAGGGGAGTTAGAGCAAAAAACGGCTTTTGGAGGGGAAATTGCTGCAGGAAATTTCATGAATCTTCCATATCTCATCACCAAATCGGCCTAGAATGGTCAAACTTTGTGTGTAGGATTAGTTTGTGACCAGAACATAACCACTTAAATTTGAGTCAAAATGGATCCAAAATGGCGGATTTACAAAATTTGAAGATAATTTGAGGACCCTCAAATAGTTATAATTTGAGAAATATGTGTTCGCATGATTATTTCATGGCAAGAAATACTACATTTGTGCCAAATTCAACTTCTTAAGTGTTTTTGGAAAGGATAGGGTAGGGGTTTTCAGACTTGGTATTGGGTGTGGCCTGTAGTGATGAACGGTTGAGCATGGTTATTACTAAATCAAAACAAGCCCCAGTTAAAAACTCAGCTCCAGTAATGCGGCATGGCTGCTTACGTTTTTTTTTTCTTTAATAATTAGATAATAATAATGTAGTATACATTTATGATATTCATGATTGATAGTCATCTAAATATATTGCATTGCAAAAATCATTAGCGGAAAAATTAAGAAAAAGAAGTACATATATTAATTCGAAGTACCTGAAAACTCACTGTTTTTTAGTTTTTCTTATTTTGAATTACAACATAATGTATTAGAGAATAAAAAACCCAATTGGAAAAAAATACGAAATTTCGTTCAGCCAATTACTATTATAAACATAGCAGTAGAAATTTCAACTTGAAAAAATAAATAAATGAACCGCATCTCATAATTTGTTCACGATTTGATCCTTTTCTACTTTCTGTCCCATTGAAAGTTGATCAGAATCTTAAATATTTTATATTTACATTGCTTCCGTGATTTCCGATAATAAAATACCTATTATCGAATACTTGGAACTATAAATTGTGCAGTCTCTCCTGAACTTATTTTGCGGATGCAAAAACCTCTACCTGCCTATTTCTTTTTTAGCGGTAAATTTCTGGATTACATACAATTGTAGCGGATCTTGTTTACTTGAAAAAATTTTTAATAAAGCGCTACCTTTACAAACATAAAACGGAATACATTTTACAACCATTGACTTTTTTTTCAATTTCTTTTCCGACGACGAAGGTCATAAAAGACTCTGTGAGGTTCGGCCTTTCTGGCGCGGATCAACGTACAACTCCCCAGAGTTTTACAGCAACAACTTCCACTTTGATCAGGGGGGGAGAAGCCTCTCAAGAGAAAGAAAAACGTAAGTAATAAACTACACCTGAACATAAAGGCGTTATGTTATTACGGTACTTTTCCATTTTTATAGTCGCAGAATTGTCATACGCGTTGCGTTTTTGGCATTTCGTCGTGTCCGATATGTAGGTTTTTAATTTTTTTTGAATTTTTTCTCGTTTATTCGAAATTGCACAAACATTTACAATATTCGCGTTTGCCACAAGGGCGAGGCGTCGGCGCGTGATATGAATTTATACGAATGGAGTTTAATAATTGAATTATGGTGATAGAATATCGGCGTATGGCGCAGCCTTTTCACGCATGTAAGATTCTTCGTTCGTTTCAAAACTGTATTATACCAATACTTATTACTCATGAACATATATGATAAAGATAAAAATATCCTGTTTGCGTCAAAATATGTAGTATGAAATGTATTATTACTGATAAAAAAATTATCGAAGTGGAAGGGATAGAAAGGAAGACACAATAAAGAAATTTTAAAAAACGTACCAATTTTTCGTTTCTTGCTTCTTCAAAAATAATTTTTTTAAATGTGCAAAAAGACTCTCTTCTTAAAAATTGCATTGACGTGAAAAAGTGAAGGGATGAGGTCACAATAGTGTTGCTAAACGACTTCAAAATTCTTCATAATTCGAATTTGATTTAATTTAGCATTTTTTCTTCTCATTCGATGAAAGGAAAAATTGACAAGGAAGGCGGAAATCAGCTTTACCCCAGAATGAATACTGATTCTTTCCTGCGCCGGTCATTTTCTACATTTTTTTTTTTACAAAAAACGAGAAAATGAGTAATTGTATACATTTCTTCATTTTGTTCTTCTATCTACACCCCTCCTCACCGATAATATTTTACTATTGAATGTGCACTGTATGCAATGTGTTTCATTTCAATACGAGCTCCTTCATATAATACATAGAGCTGCTTATGTGACACACATGTATGATAGTTTGCCTAATGCAATCGCTGAAGGGGGTTTGATTCGAAGGTTTGAAAAATATTTTTATATCTGGGTAAAGACCGATTCAGAAAATTTTTTTTACATCATCTAAATCAAATGAACATTTGTTAATTGCGCTAAAATATATTACTAAAAAGAATTAGCAGCGGTGTAACAGATAGGTGAGGAGAAATAATAAGAAAGTGTAATAAATCATCGATTAATTGATCTTCCTTTAATATTTTATGTAGATAATTTTGAAAAATCTTATTCCCAATAATCGTATGAGTTCATATTAATTACATGTTAACTAATTTGAGGCTCCTCAAGTTCTACTCAAATTTTGGTGATCCGCCATTTTGGATCTATTTTGATCCAAATTCTAGACTTCATATTATAATCAACAACTAACCCTATACACAAAGTTTGACATTTCTAGGTTGATTTGATGAGGAGATATGGAAGATTCAAAAAATTTCACGACTCAAAACTTCCTCAAAATGCCATTTTTTGTTTTAACTTCTCTCCAAATGCATTTAATAAGCTGAAATTTGGATATGTTGGTATCAGTGACTCACTTTTTTATGTTAAATCAGAAACATAAAATTTGAGCTATTCGCTCCTTCGCCAGCCCCCCTCAAAATTTGAGTGATCCGTCATTTTTAAATTTTTCGAAAAAACAAAAAAGTACTTTTTTGCATTTTTGAGAAGGGGTCCTTCTCCAAATTTTGAGTAAATTTCATGAATACCAGAATAATTATACAAAAAGTTTGACATTTGTTAACGTAAAGATTTGAAGACTCCACCCCCTCCCTTCCTTCGCAAATCAGGTAGGCTAATACAGCTATCGTTTTCAAGTTGAAAACTCAGCTGAAAAATCACCAATTTTTTCTTAATTTTTCATACTTTATTATTATTTATCATCATTTATCCCCTCCACTGATACCAATTTTTTTTTCAGTGATACTTTGCATATTCTACATTTTAAAGCAAACAGCATGTTTTTTTTCGCTTGAATTAAATGATAAAAAAAACATTTTAAAATGAATCATAAAGAAGGTAACAACATATTTTTTAAACCTTCGTATCTCTGCTCCTTCAGCGATTGGGATAGGTAAATTATCACACATGAATGACACATAAGTAGCCATATATATGGTATGAAGGAGCTCTTATTGAGGTGAAATACCCTGTATTGCACATAGGCTTAATGAACATATTTTATCATTAATAGTTCGCGAGAAAATATTTTAAATGATTAAACAATTCTTTTAAATGTTGAGCATATCTCAGCCACTTCAATTCCTTCAGTGGACAAATGACCATACTTTTACATAATTTGTACAAACATACAATTTCGTATGGTAAGGAAAAAGTTTGGCATTCAGTGATGGTCTAAAACATAAAAACCTGACGACCTTTGTAAATCATAATATGCTGCAACAACTATCATTGTTAATGTTATCAAATACTCAGCTAGAAAAAAGTAACAATTGTCAAGTACATGAAATATGCACCTAGCCTGCTTAAAGGAAGAATTTTACGTTGATAAACTTTTTAAACACGCAAGCTTGTATACGAAATAATTAGGTGTATCACTTTTTCGTGCCACGTGCTACCCTTTTCTCATACCGACATACCGTGATTTAATACGTTCTTAGGAAATTTTCCTCAAGTAATTGATGTACGTTACTTTGAAAGTTGCTATGGTAAAGTTTAACGTACATTAATTATAACGAAATGTGATAACTTTTATGAGACAGATTTTTCCGGCAAACGCATCACATCGTTGTTTAGTACTTTTATCTATGAAGGTGTTATGTACACGTTCTACGAACACGAGATTTGTAAACTTTTTCTATAGCTTTCGAAGCTGTAATTTCACTTTCTCATTCTACTGAAATAATTAATATTGACCAAGCATCGCTGTAAATTCTGCACCTCGAAGTCCGAACGTCGACGAAGAATTTTTATATTCGGGAAACGCGTATGCCGGTGAAAACGATGGAATTCGAGTTGGTTATAATAAAATACAAATATTTAATCTATCGTAGGCGTTTAAGTGCAGTTCATTTTTCGCATTCCTAATCTAGCGGCTTAAATTCCTCATCGCGATGGCGTTATGTGCGGTAAAATTTGAACAGAATTCGAGACAAGTTTTTAAAGCAACTTGATTTTTTTCAAAATCTTTCCTCCATTTATCTTCGCCGGAATAATTTTGAAGTACTTTCAACGCTAGATTTAGCTCGTTTATTAGATTTATACACCTGTTGAATACGATCGGTTAAATAACTAATTAATTAATCTGGATGAAATTCGAATTATCTAGCCATCGAGAGTATTGAAAATTTAAAACTTGCTATGCTCCGGGGGATTTACTTTTGAGGAACGTTTAATGACCTCCAGAAATGAGAACGTGGGTCGTCGTTGGCGAAATTAGAAAAGGGATATTAATTTTGAATTTTAAAGTAGCAATTGTTTGAAAATTTGTGTCCTTGTTTATAACTAACTGTATACTTGAAATGGCCTAAAATTAAAGGAAGGAGGACAAGACAAAGATGTCTTTAATTAATTAATAAGCTGCCAACATTCAAGTGCGGTGATATTTACAATGTTTTGATTGTTTATTATCAGTTGGAATTCCGTTTTAATTCCTTGATGTTCTATGGCTCAAAAAAAAAAAACAAGCTACAGAATAATAGCGTAGAAAAAAAATGTATAAAAATTTCCAATTTTCGTATTCCTATTTACTCTTCATGTGATGGAGTTAAAGTTTAAACATTTTGTAGTCCCTAACAGAGCTAGGCTGATTTTCATAGGAGTATAATATTTTGTTAGACTTGTAGCCATGGTAAATCTGTTACCAAAGGAAGGGGGGGGGGAGATAACCATGTTATCACGTTTGTAGAAATTTTCGTATAGTTGAAATAGCTTTAATTTTTGAGAAATTTTCAGAAAATAGAGAAAAGCGAATTTTCATAATTTCAGTAGCATTCATGTTAAACAAAAAGTGAAGAGTTAAAATAAAAATAATGTTCAATTTGGACTATTTTTTTTGGTCAACTTCCATAACAAATGTTTTTATTCTTTTTAAGAATATTCAGATAGCTGATATCGATAAAGGAAGAAATCGATAAAAAAATTTGGCAACACTTCGGAAAGGTGTAGGGAGGGTTACAATTTCTTTTGATAATATTCCATCCTAGGTCAAAAAGATATAGATTAATATATCGACGTAGTAATGATAGTTAAGGTATACAAGATAAAAACAACAATAATTAGTAAACATAATACATATTAGAAATCAATTAATACGTAATAAATAAATTTTAAGATTTACGAAAAATTCTGCAAAAAATGAATTAATTTTTCAATTCTTAAAAAAAATTACTGAAAATTGACAATTTATTAAATGATTAAAACAATTAAATGCGTATATGAATTGCTAAAAACAAGTTCACACGGATGGCTTCTGACCTTTACCCCTTCAGCTTGAGCATAAGTAAAGAAAAAAATTTTAGAAATAAAATATCATGCAATCTGAAATATTTTTGCATTCACAGTTCGTCTTCAGTTGTCCAAGAGTTTGTTAAAATGTTGGATACTAATTTTATCAATTTCTAACATAACATATTTAAAAAATTAATAATAATGGATGGTTCATTTACTGAAATGTAAAGTTTGGACTTGATTTTCAAATGAATTTTCAGAGAGGGTTGTTTGTCTATTTATATTGAAATAAATGAAAATAATAACCGAGTAAATACGATATTGACCGAGCATACGTGATCATAATCCAGTAGAGCCGACTGAACACGATTATAGTCGAGAGAGCTCGATCATAGTCGACTATGTCCGATCAAAACGAAGGAAACCGATTATAGCCGATAAAGGTTCATTAAACCAATACAAAAAAAGATTAAACACATTTTTAAAACCATAAAAACGTCCGTTCTATATTATATCTTAGTTGTTGTTAAAATTACACCATTATGCCATTTTACTTCTAAATTCTTTTTTAATCTTTGAGCTATTGAAGTTGACTTGTGAGCGCAAAAACATCTCAAGTTATCCAAAATTTATGTGTTCTTTTTTTTTTCAGTTAGAAACATTCAATCTTTACCTCATAGAGGAAGTAAACATAGACCCGAGTGATTGAAATCATTACCACACTATATGGGAATAATTTTTCAACTATCAAATTCTAAACTTGATAATTATTTTCACGAAAAAGCAGAAATTGTTCCAAGCGAACATTTAATGTCAATTTTAATTATGAAAAAAATATTCATTCAATCAACATTACGAATGCCTTCAACAGAATATATAGACAACTTCGCCAACTCGGTACCATCACGAACAAGCCATAGGCACCCATTCTTTTCCAAGCATAAACGAATGAAGTGCAAATGGTCGAAGGAAAGTTGCAAATTATTTCAAAACAAAACACCTTCAAAATCTCAAACGCTATTCGCATGTAAAATCCAAAATCACGTTTTCAAATCGGCCTGCCATACAAATTGAAAAATAACTTCACACGCTACCTCGCATACTTCGCGAAGGATTTTGAAATTGTTTACAAATACGAGTTAGGAAAGTTTTTCAAATTGTTTCCAAAGTTAAGGATTCGTCAGCATTGTTTCAAGGTTGCCACAGTACACGAAACTGAGGTAAGTTCGCACCTTAGTATTGATAAATAGGTTACGCATGGGTATCGTTTTTGTAGCCTATTTTTCCGGCCCGCGTTTTATTTCGACAAATTTTGATATACATGAAAATATAATAAGTTTAATGGAAAATGATTTTACGTATAAT